>JAVKOQ010000141.1:5000-140500 GCA_031835245.1 Balamuthia mandrillaris | reverse complement strand
CATTGAAAAGGCATCCACAAAGCCCAACAACCTTTTCTGCCTCACTGCTAACATAGATTGCTCCAAATCGGCAAAGGAGGATCAAACTTTGGTGTATACCTTCTTCATGTTTAAAGACGACCCCACTTTCTCTCGCATTTTTGGATTGCTGGTATCAAAGCTACAGCGAAGAACGATGGAAGTAGAACTCCAACAGAAGTACGCCTTATTCTTGTTCTTGTTCTTCTTCTTATTCTTATTCTTCTTATTCTCCTATTCTCCATGCCTCTTTTCTGTCTAGTTGCTAAATTAACGCTCTTTAACAAGACTGGCGAGCATCGCGCGCCCCAAACGAAGTAATGCTGGACAAGCAAGTTCATCAAATGCCCTTGTTCCAGCGACTCAACAGACACAAGTACAACAGGTACGTCTTTGGGAGTAACAAACACTTTATTCTCTGCTATTTATTTTCTCAACTATTCTTTGAAAATTCCAAACAAACCAAGACGAAAACTACGACAACTGTAGCCGTCAAGAAAGATACAAAACCTTTGGCAACTACAACCACGACCACCACAACCACGATCACAGGTACAGGCGCATTAGCCACTGCTGCTAGATGGGGTCTCACCACGCAACGTGTGCTCACTGGCCTCAAAACCTCGGCGGAAATCATTTCTGGCGTTTCAGCACAGTATGCGGCTTGGAATGTCATCAGAAAGGAAGAGAAGGCGTGCAAGGATGTTGACTTTCTTCAACACGCCACGTTCTGTGCTCAACTTTGTAGTCTCATCTACGAGCCTCCTTTCTTGGAAGAAGATGTACGTTTTTTTTTTTTTGTTTTGTTTTGTTTTGTTTGTTTGTTTGCACGTTTGTCTATGTGTTAACATAAATGAAAATGGCAGATATCGAAGTATTCTCTGATGAATCGCACTCTAGACATTCAAGGAAAGAGCGGAGTAGCTCAGGATTGGCCCTTTTGGGCGTTGGTAACTGACAAGCAAGATGGTCACGTCTTTCTCATCTTTCGAGGCACAGACAATGCTGTAGATTCGTTGATCGACACGTCGGCCCAACTTTGTGAAGTGAAGGTTTCTTTTTCTTTTGCACCCCGTTTCATATAATTTTTTTAACTTTCCTTAAAAAATCAGCTTAACAAAGCTGCTTTCAGAGCGCACGCGGGCTGTTATTACACCTTAATGCAAAAGTACCAAAAGATCATGCGGCTGTTACAACGACACGTTCTCACAAAGTATAAAGAAGATCCTTCCTCCTCTCCGCGGGTGACCATCACCGGCCACTCGTTGGGTGGGGGCTATGCCATCCTCTTCTACTTGCTGCTGCACTGTGATGGCGCTTTGGAGGGATGTCCGGTTAACATGGATGCCGTCACATTTGGTGCTCCTGCTGTGATGGCACCACTTGCCAATCATGACGGTATGTACTTTGGTTTCTTCTTTTTCTTCTTTTTCTTCTTTTTCTTTTGTCTTATCTTTTTGTGGTTGTGTGTTTCGTATTCGGATCATTTTTAAAAAAAAATCCTTTGCAGATTTTGTGTCGTCGTTGCAGTCACCATCGTTGTGCATTCATAACTTTGTGCATGCATTCGACATTGTTCCTCGATGCCTAGGCAATGGAGTAGGCATCAAGTTTCTAGGGGTACACCCTCCTTTTCATCACGCCCCTTTCCCCTAACGTTATCTCACTCAACATAAAACAATCTGTTAACAGACCTTGGGAGACGTTGTGTTGTTGAGAGATTACGTGCAACTGGCCCATCTCTTCCAAGTGCTCAAAGAAACCGAGTTCGTGCAGAACACTATGCTGTACCGGCCCTACGGACAATTCTACTTCTTGTCTCTTATGAATGGACAACCTGCACTTTTCCAAGCAGAGAATGACGAAGACAAGGGCACAATTTTGACTTTACCGGTTTGTCCCTTCTTCTTTTTTTTGTTTTGTATCTCCAATACACTGATACATTTATTTTCCAACTTGCATAAAAATGTGAATGTAGGTGGTTATGGGAGCAGGCTTTCGACCGACCAAACTGCTACAGGACCATTTCATAACGAGCTATGTCTCTCTTCTTTTCGACCTGGCGGCACACCTTTTGTAAATCTTTTATATTTTTTTAAAAAATGTGTGGTCGCTTGGCGTCGAACGGGAGGCATTCTAACAGGAAATTTCTTGAATTGATCTCGGAGTTATTTAAGATCTTAATCATAACTCCGCTAAAACAAAAGAAAGAAGCATCGCCCATCGTCTTTCTTTTCTCTTTTTTTCTTTCAATCGTCCAAATACCCTCTCCGTTGTGGTGTATCGTGCTTGGTAGGTTTCGCTTACGAAATCATCCACACTTCTCAACGGTTCTTATTTATTTTTTTTTGTTTTCTTTTTTTAAAAGACAGAACAGTTCTTTCCCAAAATGCCTCCCAAGTTTGATCCCGAAGCCGTTACTGAGCGTGCGTTGTTCTTTCTCGTCGTCTCCCTCTTTTTGCATCTCACATCAAATCCCTTACCTTTTTGTCTACTTAGTCATCGTCCGTGTGACTGGTGGTGAAGCTGGTGGTGTGGCCTCTTTGGCCCCCAAGGTCGGTCCTCTTGGTCTTTCCCCCAAGAAGATTGGTGACGATATCGCTAAAGCCACTCAAGACTGGAAGGGTTTGAGGATCACCGTCAAGCTCATCATCCAGAACCGTCAAGCCAAGGTTGAGGTTGTGCCCAGCGCTGCCTCTCTCTTGGTGAAGGCCCTCAAGGAGCCCCCCAGGTCCGGCAAGGTTGAGGGAGGTATTAAACACAACGGCAACTTGGCCTTCTCTGACGTCGTGGCCACCGCTAAGGTCATGAGGGAGAGGTCTTTGGCCAAGACCTTCGCTGGCACCGTGAAGGAAATTTTGGGAACTTGCGTCTCTCTTGGATGCACTGTTGAGGGTCAGGACCCCAAGGACGTGCAACAGGCTGTTGACCGCGGAGAGTTCGACGATCAGATCCCCTCTGACGAGTAAACTGTGCACCACCATAAAACATTAAAATAAAAAGAACTGTTCTTTTTAATCCTTCTTTTTCACTTTGGTAACTGTTTAATCTTCATGTGGCCGACGAGAAGTGTTTCTTTTGTTGTTGCTGCGGCTGCGAGCTGGCCACCGAAGCGTCCGCTTTAGAGTTTGCAAAAAGCTGTACAGAAGCATCCATCCCCAGTCTATCACGTCCGTGCACTCACTGCTCGTCAAGGAACAAACAACAAAGGAAAGAAAGGAGAGGGAGAGACGAGACTAGACTAGAGAATAACACAAACAACAAGAACAAAAAAAAAAAAAAAAGAGAAGAGAATGAAAAGGATATTGCCATGTGAGTGGAGGTTTTCCCCCATTAACATACCGAACGTAAAGATATGAGTCTCCCGAGTCAGTGTTCTCGATATTGTAGTAGTTGTGAAGAGTGCGGAGCCGCACGAAATGGTTTTGCTCGTAAAAGTTGATGGCTGGATAATTGGTGGTTAGTACATGCAGGTAGACGGCCTTGCAGTTGGGCCGTTCTTGTGTAGTGTACTCAATGAGGTGCCGCAGCAGTTGGTTGGCTTTATTGTTTCGGCAGGTGTGCGAGTCAATGAATGAAGGAGGAGGAGGAAGAGAAGAAAGGTGGAAACGGTGACAAAGGAAAGAGAAGAAGAAGAAGAACAAGAAGAACAAGAAGAAGAGCGAAGAAGAACAAGAAGAAAAATAAGGACAAGAAGAACACCAACCAATGCCAACTCTGCGATGAGTAGGCAATACACCAAGTGTGAGAATGTATACCAGCTCTCTCTCTTTCCAAGACAAGGACCACCGCAGCAGATCTTCATCCTTCCCATACAAACGAAAGTACATAAGAAAAAAAAATAGAGGAAGAAAAAGAGAGGAGTAGCAACGAACCTCTGCTTGTCCTTCGGTGCCCATTGCTGCGGAGATCAACCCAACGATCGGTTTGCCTGGAGTTTCTGTGTCCACTGCTGCCAAAGCAAAGTACAGGTCCCCAGACACCAACGACCTGTAAAAAGATCTTTCGTATCTTTAAACCAAACAAACCATTAACAAAAATAATGAGAGTCAGCTTGAACGATGTTTTTTTCATGAAGAAGGAGAAGAGGGAAGTGAAAAAACAGACTTGATGGGAAAACATTGGTTATGTAGAGCAATGACTTCCTCCATGTCAGCTGGTTCGATCTCGCGAAAACATATCGAGGACAAGGACGCTGCGGCGCTCTCCTCCTTCTCCATCCGTTTTTCTCTCTTCTTGTTGTTCTTTTTCTTTTCTTTTCTTTGCAGCGCTCCTGCCCTCTCTCCTCTCCTCTCTCAATTTCAGAGATCAAATTTTTTCTTAGAATCATCTGTTCGAGTCTCTTCTACGCCTCTCCTCTACTTGCGTGGCGCTCTTATCCACGCTCCTGTCCTCCAAACACCAAAAGATCTCTTATTGCTTTCTTCTCTCTTCTTCTCTTTTACATTCTGCAAAGTGCTATTCGCACCGGTGAAAAGCAGTTATTGTTTGTTTTCAAGAAGGGTGGCGGGGGAGGTTTGCCAGCTCTTGGTCCAGCCGCTGGTTCTCTGTTTGTAACAGCTGGGCTACGCCCGGTTTGGGCAGCTGGAGGAAGGAGTCGCCGAGGCACAGCCAGGCCTTGCCGGAATGTTGCGAGCCGGAAGAGAGGGACAGGCGGTGCTGCTGGTCATCGCTTTCGAGAACGGCCAGCGCCTCTTTGTTGTTCTGCAGCCTCGTCTCACAGGTCTTTCTCTGCATTGGAAGACGACGACACAACACGTTTCAGTCCAACAGTTCACGTAGAAAAAAACACAGGTTTCTCTGTACGTACGTATTGCTCTTGTGCTTGTTGTTGTCTTGTGCGAT
The DNA here is from genome assembly GCA_031835245.1 of Balamuthia mandrillaris. Classification (NCBI taxonomy): domain Eukaryota; phylum Discosea; order Longamoebia; family Balamuthiidae; genus Balamuthia; species Balamuthia mandrillaris. The sequence continues at coordinate 135,637 of JAVKOQ010000141.1, read as the reverse complement.
CGTGTTGTTGCAGTCTCTGCTCTACCACCTCGGAACCGAACAACGCGACGTCCGGTGCGGAGAAGGAGGAAGGACTGGCAGGTGTCGCTCCAGGTGTTGTTGTTGTTGTTGTTGCTGCTGCTGCTGTTTCACTTGGGGTTCGCGAGGCCGCGCTTTGCTTATGATTACTCCTGCCAGGGCTTGGTCCACCTCCCAACAAAAAACCTTTCTTCATTCTTCCTTCTCTCTCTCCAACGAAGTTTTTTTTTTGGCTTTCTTCTTTGCAAATCTCTTCTCCTTGCTCTTCTCCGATCTCTTATCCGGGATATCCTATCTCTTGTCTAATCTCTTCTCCTTTCCATGTCTCTCTTATCTGGGATTACCTATCTCGTGTCAGGTCTCCTCTCCTTTACTTTATCCTATCTCCTGTCTAGTATAACTTTCATTGAACATTGCACAGCAAAGGATTATAACAACCAGAAGAGCAAGAAGAGGATAAACAGAAGGAAGAGGCAGCAAAGGATGGAGCAACAAAGGAGGTGGCAAAGCGAAACAACGGCAGAGGAGCAAGGACATTCTGCCCCTTCTTCTTCTTGCCAGCTGCATACCGCCCAGTTCCTACGTGAGCACGGGGTGCAGCGTCTCACCGAAGACTACGCCATCTCCGTTAAAGCCCATTCGGAGTATCCCAACCTGCTCCAGTTCAAGTACAGCCAAATACGTTCTCCTTTCCACTCTCCCATCGTTCAAGAATGCAGAGGTTTGTTTCGTGCACGCTTTTTTTTTTAATTTTTGCTTTGTGTGTTGTTGTTGATGCTTGAAATGCTTTTTTTTCCTCCTCCTCCTCCTACCACCACCGCTCTCTTATGGCTTGAAGGGCTGATCTTGGACAAGGCGGACGACTGGCGCGTAGTGGCCTTTCCGTACCGCAAGTTTTTTAACTATGGCGAGCAAGATGCTGCCACCGTCGACTGGTACACCGCCAAGGTTTGCTTCTCTCTTGTCTCGTCTCTCTCTCTCTCTCTCTCTCTCTCTTTCAGTTCATTTACGTATCGTCTTCCTTGAATGTTGTTATGTTGTGCATAAAGGTGTACGAGAAGTTGGATGGCAGTCTAATGATATTGTACTATTATCGTGGCAAATGGCATGTGGCTACCTCCTCCAGGCCTGATGCCTGCGGTAGCGTGGCCTCTCAACCTCCCCTCACGTATGCTCAGCTGTTTTGGGAGATTTGGAAGCGCTCTGGCTATTCTCTTCCAAAGGCCACACACCTGTACTCCTTTTTCTTTGTTTTTCTTCTTCGTTCTTCTTCTTCTTCATGTTCTTGTTCGTCTTCCTCTTCTTGTTCTTCTTCTTCTTCTTCTTCTTCTTCTTCTTCTTCTTCTTCTTGTTCTTGTTCTTGTTCTTCTTCTTCTTCTTGTTTTTGTTCTTCTTCTTCTTCTTCTTCCTTTGTCACAGTTTCCACCTTTCGTTTCTTGTTTTCATCGAGTCCCGTTGCTGATGAAAAGGACTACAGATGCTATATTTTCGAGCTGATGAGCGAGAGAAACCGGATAGTGGCTCATCCAGGTCCTGATCGTGTGGTGCTGCATGGGGTTAGGGACATGCGTACCTGCCTGGAACAGGATCCTGAAGCTGAAGCCCGTCGCAACGGGTGGGTTTGGGCCAAGAGCTACCCCATTACTTCGTTACAAGATGCCATTGCGGCTGCTGCCAAGTTGAATCCTGGCCTGTAAGCTTTTTCCTCACCGTTCTCTTCTCTTCAACATTCTCTCTCTCTCTCTCTCTCCCTCTCTCTCTCTCTCCTCAAGTCTTACCAACCAATGGATATGACAACACCAGCGAGGAAGGTTTCGTAGTATGTGATGCCTTGTTTCAGAGAGTGAAAGTAAAGTCTCCGCAATATGTGGCGATGGCAGCTCTTAGCGTTCGTGATAGAAAAAACATGAATCAACGTCGCATGTTGCAGGTTTATTCCGCCTTCGTTGCTCGCCCTCTCTCTCTCTCTCTCTCTCTCTCTCTTGCGTCGTTTCTTTCCTTCTCTTCTTGTCTGATACCTTACATGATGGAAGGTGGTACAAGCAAATGAAGGATCCGAGTTTCTTAGCTACTTTCCCAAATGGCGGTCTCTCTATGACAAAGTGCGGCAAGCCTATGATGCTTTGTGCAGCTATGTGGAAGAAGAAGAGCTGCCAAAGGCACCGATGCCTTCCGACCCTAACTTTCAAGAATGGTTGCAGCAAGCGTCAGAAGCACCCTTTGCTGCATGTCTTCGTAGTTTACGAACAGGTTCTTCCTTCTCTTCTTTCTCTTTATCGGCTCTTTATGGCCTATGCCTGACCATTTGAGCAGGAGAAAGTAGTTCTGCCAAAGAGTATTTTGCAAAGCGGCCAGCAGCAGAGGTTGAAGCTCTCTTGTTGCTTCCAGGTATCACAAGCCACAAGGCCATTTCTTCTTCTTAAGGGAATGGATTACGGCCGTGTTTGCACGCCGCAGTTTCTGTTTGTATTTTAGCCAAACTTATAACACAAGTTGCAACATGTGGGTTTGTTTCTTCATCCCTCACTTCACTCTCAACTTAACACTATCCAGCGTGCTCAACGCGGCGCTCAATGCCTTTCCAATGTTGTTAGTCAGGTTGACGAGGCTGGAGTCGTTGTCCATGTCCGGCTGCGCGCTGGCTGCCTTCACCGACGCCAAGATCTTGAGCTGGACCCCAAAGTTGGAGAGAGCGGCGCTGTACTTGAGGAGACGCTCCCTCTCGGAAGGGATGTGCGTGCAACGAGCGGCCAATGCGTTGATGGCTTGAATGAGCTGGTTGAGCGAGGCGGCAATGGCGCGAGCGGTGGTGAGCAGCTCGTTGCCTTTGCCTTGCTTGGCGGCGCGGGCAAGAGCAGAGAGTTGCTCCGAGATGCTGGTGTAGCTCTGCACGAATGGATCCTGTTTTTATGTTTTTCAGTTTGTGTCATTGATGTATGTGAGCGAGCTAGCGAAAGAGAGAGAGAGAGAGAGAGAGAGAGAGAGCTAGAGAAGACAGAAGGAAGTAGAGAAGACAGAAGGAAAGAAAACCTGTGAATCATTAGCAGCCATTTTGGTGTTGCTGGTCTGTGCTTTAAGGTCTTGGGCCATTCTTTCAATCTCTCCAACCAACTGATTGTTCGATTCCACGGCAGCTGCAGCAGTGGGTGCAGCAGATGAAGAAGCAGCCGAAGGAGCGGATGAACGAGGAGCAGCAGAACGAGGAGCAGAAGTAGCGGCAGCTGGAGCCGACGAAGCTGGAGCGGTAGAAGATGAAGGAGCAGATGAACGAGAAGAAGTGGAAGAAGAGGTAGCGGACACCGAAGAAGCAGAAGAAGGCTTGTGCTTGTTGGTTTTGCCTTGAACGACATCGTCTACTTTGTGAACAGCATCCAACAAGCTGTTTACACGAGCCACGCTTATCTCTTTGCCTTTGTTGGATTGCGAAAGTCTATCGAGCTCATCCAACAGCTCGGCCAACTCCAAAGCGGCATCCGATCTTTTATCTATTTTGGTTCTCACTTGTCAAGAGAGCACGCGATAGAGAGGGAGAGAGCGAGAGACAGAGAGAAGTTGAGGGTACATACTGAAGCCGGTAACAGCAGAGGCCTTGTTCTTGGCGATCAAACCAGCCATCAAGTCAGCCAACTCCTGAGCAGCCACCAACAAATCCTTGGAAGAGGACAAGCTGCTCTTGGCGTCCCTCTTGTTCACCACGATTCCAGGCCTCATCTTCACCAACACCGCTTTGGCTCTCTGGCACATCTCTTCCTTTTCTCTCTCTTCTTGCTCCTCCTTGCCTTCTGCTCCACCAACTTTTGCCATGACGTTTCCTCCATTCGCTGTCTCCAACTCCCGAAGCAGGTCATCAATTCTATCGAGTTCGTTCTGCCATTCTTTTCTCGTCCTCTTCCCTTCGCTATCGTTTTCTTTGGCGTTAGAAGAAGAAGCGACGTTTTGCGCAAGAACAGGTAGGGCAGAGAGCTGTTGTTCTAGTTGGTCGACGATGGCGGCAGTTGCCTTGGAGTCAGGATTGAGTTCTTTTTGAAGAGGACGAGTGGCTTCGTCGATAAGGGTTTTTGTGGATTCGATGGTTCGGGTCATGTCGGCGAAAGCAGAGGAAGAGGAAGGATCTTCCAAGACTTTGTTAGCGTCGTCGATGATCGCTTGGGATTGGTCTTTGAGTTTGTCGGCTAGCGCTTGAAGACGTTGTCGTTCCTCTTTTTGAAGAAGAACGAAGCAAGAGGACCGAAAGAACGAAAGAAGAAATATTTAAAAAATGAAAAACAAACGAACAGAACTTCAACAAAACGCAAAAACAAACCAGGAGAAGTGGCCACGCTCTGATAGACCTCCTCCAAGTAGGCAGCAACCTGGTTGACCTGTCCAGCGGCCTCTCCCGCCGCATCAGCAAAGGCCTGAGGATCCGCCTCCACCTCCTCCATTCTGTCCGACAGGTCTCTCAACGCACGAACGGCGTTGGCGGCCACGGTCAGCGTGCGCTTGATCTCAGCCCCGTAGACGATCTCTAAGAGGCGGATGGTCTTCTTGGCAATGAGGCCGCATGAGTCGGAGAGGCTTTGCCAACCGTCTTGGCGATTGGAGGAAGTGCTGGAGTCTTTTTTAAAAAGAGGTAAGAAGAGAGGAAGAGAGAGAGAGAGAGAGAGAGAGAGAGAGAGAGAGGGAGGCCAAACCAAGTATAGAGGTAAGCAGAGAGAGAGAGAGAGAGAGAGAGAGAGAGAAGAAAGAAGCTAGAACAAACAACAAAGCAGAACAAAGATGAAGAAAAAACGAAGAACGAAACAACAAAGCAACAAGACGACTTACTCAACGTTTGAACAGACGCAAAGAGACGAGAGGAGGCAGAAGAGACTTGCGCGGTGGCCTCCTTCATTTCATTAAAAATGGCAGTATACTCGACGTATTCGGCGTCGGCCAATTGATCGGCCACCTGGACAAGCGTGTCAGCGGCACGGCATACGGCTTGAACGGCGGTGGGAAGCTCAGGAGAGACTTCAGCATTCTCTTCTTTCTTCTGAACGACCAGAAGGGTCAACTCTGAAACACTCTCTGAAAGAGTTGCCGTAATCTGTGAAACTATAGCAATAATTTTTTTGTTGAAAAGAAAGAAAACAATAAATCGAAAGAAGATGAGGGAAAAAAAAAAGAAGAAGGAACAGAAGCAAGAAGAAACGGATGGTACCAATAGCAGAAACACTGGTTACTTCGGTCATGTCGTTTTTCTTTTTCTTTTCGTCTTCTTCCCTTTGCGTTACAAAATAAAGTAATCAGGAAATTGAATCTTAGTCGACAAAAATTTCCAGCAGGCCAATCGGATATCATGATCTTATTTTTCTCTTTAAGTCACACGGCTTACGTCATTGTTACCTGTTATGGTAATATGATGTCATGTTATCCTTTTTGTGAATTATATGACGTCATTACAGATATCTTTTCGCCTTTCTTGTCGCCTAACTTGGCTCCGTCTCCTGCGAGAGAGACCAAGGAGAACAAGGAGAACAAGGAGAACAAGGAGCAGAAGACCTTCATCAAGAACCTTGCGACTGCATACAAAGCTTGCAACATGGCCAAAGTGTTTGCTCCGTTGAATCGAAACAGAGAACGAAGCTCTTGGCTAGAACGGGAATGAGCAATGGATGACGTCCTGTTGGAGAGAGAGAGAGAGAGAGAGAGAGAGAGAGAGAGAGAGAGAGAGAGAGAGGATGATGAGGAGCTTCCTCCATGTCTGCTTTCGTCTGTCGACTTAGTGAAACCAGCTGTTTGCGGAAACATAAAGAGAAAAGAAGAGCTGCGGGCCTTGTTGCATTTGGAGGAACAGAAAGCGATCTTGGAACGCGAAAACAACAAAACGTCGGTGGCGTCGTGGACGCGATCGTCCACCATCTGCTGAACGCTTAGCAGAAGTTGTGCTTCCTGCAAAGCAAAAGTAAGAAGGCAGGAAGGAGGAAAACGGGGCGAAGAAGCAGTTGTGCTCTGGCGGTGCTCCTTGTAACGAGTGAAATACAAAGAAACAGAAGAAGAAGAAGAAGAAGAAGAAGAAGAAGAAGAAGAAGAAGAAGAAGAACAAGAAGAAGAAGAAGAAGAAGAATAAGAAGAACAAGAAGAACGAAGAAGAACAAGAACAAGAACAAGAACAAGAAGAAGAAGAAGAACAAGAAGGAGAAGAACAAGAACAAGAAGAGAAAGAAGAACGAACGAAGAAACAACAAGAAAATCAGATTTACAAAAACGATTCGACGACTCCAAACAAAAAAAAGAGCTACAGTCTCTCAGGAACCCTGCGCCTTTCTTCGCTTGATGATCTGTTTCAGGACGTCGATGATGAGGGGCAGCCTCTCCCCCAACCACAAGGCGCTCTCCGTGTGGTCCTTCACCATGTCGTCCGTGTTGGGGTGCACCAGCACCGAGAGCTTGCCGTGGCGCGTGGCCATCCAGGGCACGAACGTGCCAAAGTCGAGGGGGTTGCTGAGGTCGGCCTCCCACATGGCCACGGGGTGGGGTCCCACGGGCTGCATGCGGGGCTCGAAGATGCGGACGTGGGGGAAGGCCTGGAGGGCCTCCTCGCGGAGCTTCAGGGCGGCCTCCGTGCTCTTGGCGTTGTTGGCGAAGAAGTAGACGTGCACGTCGTAGCTGCGCACGGGGGCGGGGAAGGTGTTTTGCTCGGCCTGGGGGTCGGGGGCAGCCGCTTTGCTGCTCTGTTTTGGTTGGTGCTGTTGCATGCTGGGCGTGGAGGTGGGGTTCTTCTTCTTTTTCTACGACGACGACGATACGGATTGGGAAAGCGCGCCCCCAAAAAACGGTCTACCCTATGGTGGTGTGGTGGTGGCTGAGATTGTTTGGCGTCGTTTGCAGACCTTGGTTCAAAGAAAAAAAAGGTGTTTTATTTATTGTTAACCAAAAAAAAAAAAAAAAAGGAGGGGGCAAGGGAAGGGGTAAAGGGGGGGGTAGGGGGTTTTTCCTTTTCCTCCTCCTCCCCTTCTTCTTCTTCCTCCAACTTTTCGCAAAGCGTAGTGGTAGTCACATTCTCTGGGTGCGTGTAGTGGGGGCGGAGGGAAGCTTCCCGGTGCACCACGGCATTTCGCCTTTCCTTCCCGACGCTGTGCTCGAAACGGTCAATTTTTCTGCACCATTTCAAGGCCACGAAAGTGTCGACAAAAATAAGCACGAAACGCGAAATGACGTAAAAAGGTGTCGACACCTTTTCGTATCCGCAAAAATACTCCTCAGACGAGAGGGCCAAGAAAGAAGAAGAAGCCAACCAACGAAGGAGATGGAAGCAACAGCAGCGGTGGTGGTGGAGGAGGGGCGTTGTGGCAACCTCGGAGAAGTGCTGGCTGAAGGCAAGACGAAGAGGATCCATGCGCTCAAGGGAGAGCCTCAGCATGTGGTCATAGTGTCCAAGGACAGCATCACCGCGGGCAACGGGGAGAAGAAGGACGAGATCCCTGGCAAGGCCCAGCTGGCCAACGTGACCACTTGCAACGTCTTTCGTTTGTTACAGCTTGCCTCCCTTCCGACACACTTTGTCCGTCAGGAGTCCGATTCCAGCTTCAAGTACATTTTTCTTTTCCTCACTGTCACTGTCATTGTCATCGGGTTTTTTCTCGTTCACTCCTCACTCCTCACTCCTCACTCCTCACTCCTCACTCCTCACTCCTCACTCCTCACTCCTCACTCCTCACTCCTCACTCCTCCTCCCCTCCTCCTCACTCCTCCCCCTCCCTCCTCCCTCCTCACTCCCTCCTCCTCCTCCTCACTCCTCACTCCTCACCCCTCACTCCTCACCCCTCACTCCTCACTCCTTCCTCACTCCTCACTCCTCACTTCTCACTCCTTTGCTCCTCCTTGCACGCTCCTTGTATTCTCGCTCACACGTTGCTGTCTTCAAAAATAGAGCGAAGAAATGCAGCATGATACCGCTGGAAGTGATTGTGAGGAGAGTGGCCACAGGTTCTCTGCTCAAGCGACTCCCTAACGTGAAGGAAGGACAAGTGCTGAGCGACCTCTTGGTGGAGTTCACTTACAAGGACGATGAGCTGGGTGACCCTCTCATCAGCGAGGAGGAGATCGTGGCTCGCGAGATGTGCTGCGAGGGCCTCCTGGTGGACCACAAGATCATTGCTCAAATGAAGAGCCTTGCCAAACGTGCATTCCTGTTGTTGGAGAGGGCTTGGCGAGAGTTGGACGTGGTTCTTGTGGACTTTAAAGTCGAGTTTGGTGTTGCTGCTGCTTCACAAAAAACTCCCTCCCTGCTTTTGGCTGACGTGATCGATAATGACTCTTGGCGGTAACTCTACATTCTTTCTGCCCCTTCTTTTCTCTGCTCTTAGTTGGCACTTTTCTCTCTTTTATTTGTGGCGAACAGGATATGGCCGCATGGAGATAAGTCTCAAATGAAGGATAAGCAGGTTTATCGCAACATGCCGAACAAGGGAGTGAATCAGTTGACCCAGGCACAAATTCAACGTAACATTTATTTCCCTCGATAAGAAGTTACCTTTCTCACTCTCTCTCTCTCTCTCTCTCTCTCTCCTACAGAGGTAGTTGAGGTCTACTCATGGGTGGCAAAACACACAGCAAGGTTTCTAGATTCTTATCTTCGAAGCAAGGTTTGCTCTTTGTTCTGTTCCTTCCTTATCTATTCATTCTCATTTAATGAATTTGTGAACAAAGTCAAGTGAAGACTCAACAGCACTAGTAGGCATCATCATGGGGAGTCAATCGGATTGGCCCACTATGAAACAAGCAGCGGATGTGCTGGAGAAGCTCGGTGTACCCTACGAGACCAAGATAGTGTCAGCACACAGGACTCCTGACCGCCTTTATGCCTACGCTAAGACCGCAAAGAGCAGAGGGCTGAAAGCCATCATAGCTGGCGCGGGTGGTGCTGCTCATTTGCCAGGCATGACTGCTTCTCTTACCACTCTTCCTGTTTTTGGAGTTCCTGTTCAATCTAGGTGAGATTTTTCGTTCTCCTTGTCCCCCTTTTATTATCATACTGACGAAGAATCCGTGCAAATTAGAGCGCTGAGTGGACAGGACAGTCTTCTGTCAATTGTGCAAATGCCGCGTGGCATACCTGTTGGTACACTTGCCATCGGAGAATCAGGAGCCGTCAATGCTGCGATACTGGCTGCCTCATGCCTTGCTTCCTGCGCTGATTATCCTCATATCGAAGAAGCTCTTCGAGCTTTTCGCCAAGCTCAAACGGATGCTGTTGCAGAGTTTCCTGTTGACGAGACATCTCCTTCTTCCTCTTCTTCTCATACAGCAAAGACAACGGTATTCTCTCTTTCTCCTCTCCTTGTTCCCTTTCAATATGCTAATCATCAAATCAAGCAGGAAAGCGAACGAGTATTTGATGTAAGCAAGGAGCAAGTCAACAAGGCATGCAAGCAAACCCTGGGAAGAGCATTACCAACGGGATCTGTGGTAGGCATAATGGGAGGAGGACAACTTGCAAAGATGATAATAACGGCAGCAACTCAGCTGGGCTACCGCACTCACGTCTACTGCCCTGATCCTCACTCGCCCGCCTTCCAAGTGACCGATAGGAAGACCGTGGCTCCTTATCTAGACAAAGCAGCGCTGCAAATGTTCGCTGCTGAGGTGGACGTTATTACGTACGAGTTCGAGAACATTCCTCTCGAGACAGTCCAGTTTCTCGCCACGATGCGGCCCGTACGACCGGATCCCTCCGTGTTGGCTGTTTGCCAGAACAGAGTGAAAGAAAAGAGCTTCGTGAATGAAACTCTGGTTGGATGTTCCTGTCCGGAGACGATGGAGGCAACCACTATATTTGCGGAGGTTAGCAACGTAGAGCAGTTGAAGGCACAAACGGTGCGGCTGGGCCTTCCTGTTGTGCTCAAGACCAACGAAGGTGGATACGACGGCAAAGGACAGGTCATCATCCGTCACGAGGATGAAGTGGAGGCAGCATGGGGCAAGCTTGCTCGTGGCGGCTCTTCTTCTCCGCTCATTCTCGAAAAGTTTGTGGAGTTCCAAACGGAGGTCTCCATGATCGTTGCTCGCTCTGAAGATGGCACCGTCTCCACATTTCCTCTTGTGGAGAACTTTCACCAGAACCACATTCTCAAGCGGAGCGTGATTCCTCCTTTCTCCTCCTCTGCTTCCTCCACCAACAGCATCAACAAAGCACAACTGGAAAAGACAAGCGAAGCAGCCTCTTCTATCGTGCGCCGGTTGGCTGAAGGTTTTCAACTAGTGGGAGTAGTGTGCGTGGAAATGTTCCTGATGGCGGATGGCAAGCTGCTCGTCAACGAGATGGCACCTCGCCCTCACAACTCTGGTCACTGGACCATCGAAGCCTGCGAGACCTCCCAGTTTGCTCAACTGGTGCGTGCCATTTGTGGCCTGCCTCTTGGTGGCACTCGCTTGCTTCTTCCTGCCTCTTCTTCTGCTGAAGGCCGAGTGGAAATGATCAACTTATTGGGAAAGGAGGTGGAAGAGGCTATGGACTTGCTGCGCGACAATGTGAACGCTCATGTTCACATCTATGGCAAGAACGAGGCCAAAGAAGGCAGGAAGATGGGTCACGTTACTTTCCTCTACTGAAATGCAGTGAGTGAACGTGATGAATCAAGTATGAAGACGAAGATGGTTTGACCCTTTTGTTCATGTTGGTTTTGTGCAGCCACCGTATGCATACCACATGAACAGCTGCACCAGAAACAGGACGAATATCAAAGCTCTGCCCATTTGCACAAAACCAACGTTCTCTCTCCGTTGTTGCTGTGGTCTTCCACCTATCATCCTCCTTGCCACTCTCCTCCACCAGTTGTTGAATCTCCTTCTTGCGTCGTTGCCATTCTCATCTTCTCCATCCTCATCAGGAAGGAGAGAGGTGAAGCAAGTAGGGCATTTGCTGTAGGCCTTGCTGGTGTAGGCCTCCAGGCAGGAGCGGTGCATGATGTGGCCGCAGGGGAGCACCGCCAACGCCTCCCTGGAGGAGAAGAGCTGCTCCCAACAGACAGGGCAGTTGTTGTTCAAGGCGTCGCTCACACACTTGTGCCGTTCCTTCAGTGCGATGGCCAGGCAGGCGTTGCACCGCTGGCAGTGGAAATAGTCGATGCCAAGGCCTTTGCCCAGCCGGCAGATGCGGCAGTGGGGGCAGTGGTAGATGTCTTTGGTCGTGTCATTGTCCCACAGCTTGCAATGAGGGCAGTAGTATTGGCCCAGGCACCTGCCACAATGGGAGCAGTTGGCGGCCACTGCCTGTTCGGTTTGGCAGTGCATACATTTCATCTCTTTGGTTGCTGTTCTTTTTTGTTGGCGATTTGTTCGATTCAACTTTTTTTTTTGTTGGTTGGGTTTGAAAGAAGAGGCTTACCTGTCCATGGCATGGTCTATCTCTTCGTCTTCATCGTGGCACACTCTGCAGGTATACCAACGGCCACAACAGGCAGCTTTCACCATGCAACCCCGTTTGTAGTGAGCACAGCCTAACAGCACTGCTGCTTCTTCTGTGTTCTCTTCTTCTTCCTCTTCCTCGTTCTTCTTTCTCAAAAACAAAAAACAAACATAAGGGTCAGTCAGATACGCTTTCTTTTCCGCAAAGAACGAGAACGAAGCTTACATGTGAGGTCGCCCTGTCCTCTTCCACTTCCATCTTGTTTATCAGTCGCTTCAAAATAGAGTAATAATAAAATAATAATAAACATTGATACATTGGTTTATAAGGATAAAACTTGAAAAATTATAAACGAGAGGCCCTCAGCAGGATCCTCTATCTCTATCCCTTGTGAAAGGTCTTTCTGAGTCTCTCAAAGAAGCCAAGGGAAGGCGCTCTTTTGGCTCTCTCCTCTTTGGCCTTTTGTAGCATTTGCTTGATGGTTTCTTTGGTGGCAACGGAGAGGGGCGTCGTCCCGCTCTTCCGCTTGGCCTCTGGGTCGGCTCCTCCTTCCAACAACGTCCGCACGACCTCCTCGTGCCCCTTGTATGCTGCATTGTACAGTGCCGTCGTGCCGCTGTCCAACTTCGCATCCACCTCTGCGCCTGCTTCCAGCAATACTCTTACCACTATTATTATAAAAAGAAACTATTTGTAAGAAAAAGAACAAACAAAGCCTGAAGGAGGATAAAGAACCTTCAGCAAATCCTTCATCAGCAGCAGTGTACAATGGGCGGAAGCCACCAGGTAGGGTGTGGTTGACGTCAGCACCGGCCTTCACCAACAGCTCCACGCAAGCAAGGTGCCCCTGCTCCGCTGCAATGTACAATGGAGAGAAGCCATCCTTTCGCACCGCATTCACGTCCACTCCTTAAAAGTAAATCATTAAAAAAACACAACATACTCGACATTGAAAAGAATTTACTGACCGTGTTCAACGAGCTTGGCAAGGATTTCGGTATGACCTTTGGAGGCACAGACGTAGACTGGAGTGGTGCCGGTGGATCGACCTACGTTAATATCAGCACCAGCCTCTATCAGCAACACGGCAGTCTCTAACAATCCTTTTAGGCACACGTTGTACAGAGAGCTAGTACCGCTCGGCAATAAAGCATTTACATCAGCACCTACATTCATTACGTTGTAAGCATTCACCAAATGAGAGAATGAAAAAGAGAGAGAAGGGAAATAAGAAGAGAATAATGCACCATGCTTAATCAACAGCTTGCAAACCTCCGTGTGGTTTTCATCAGAAGCAGTGTAGAGAGGAGTGAAGCCACCGGGAAGAGCCAAGTTGGGATCAGCTCCTTCTTCCAACAGTTTCTGTACAATGGGAAGATAGCCCTTTTCAGCGCTAATGTACAGCGGCGTGAAGCCATCAGTGCACACTGCGTTTACATTGGCTTTGGCTTCTATTAACGCGATCGCTGTTTCGACGTGGCCTGCTGAGCATGCATTGTACAAAGGCGTGGAGCCTCCTTGCCGCACCGCGTTAACATCCGCTCCTGAGAACATGGGAAGGAGAGACGGTTAGAGGAATAAAATTTGAAGCAAAAAGATAAAGCAAACCATTGTCAATGAGCAGTTTGACTATAGCGAGGTGTCCCTTTCCGGCAGCCATGTAAAGAGAAGTGGCACCCGATGCTCTCATGGCATTAACATGAGCACCAGCCTGTAACAGGCACTCCACCACCTTGTCAAAGCCCTTGATGCAAGCCACATAGAGAGCAGTGCCTCCGCTCTCCAGGGAGGCGTTCACATCAGCGCCATAGGCCAGCAGCCGCTGCACCACTTCCAGATGACCCTCATCGGCAGCAGTATAAAGGGCAGTGAAGCCGCCCTGCATGGAGTGGTTTACGTTGGCTCCAGCCTTCAGCAGCTCCTCTACAACCTCCAAGTATCCCTCCTCTGCCGAGATGTAGAGCGGGGTGAAGCCATCGGAGCACGTGGCGTTGGCATCGGCCCCTCTGGAAAGCAGCTCTTTCACGACAGCTAGCTTGTTCTTCTTGGCAGCCATGTAGAGTGCTGTGGCCCCGCTGGGCCTTGCAAAGTTGACGAGAGCGCCGGCGTCCAGCAGTTCTCTCACCACATCGACGTGACCCTCATCGGCGGCTGTATAGAGGGGAGTGAAGCCGCCGGGCAATGCTCCATTAGGGTCTGCTGCTTTGCTCAATAACATCTGCACGATCTCGAGGTAGCCCTTCTCTGCTGATATGTATAAGGGGGAGAAGCCGTCCGTTCGAGTTAAGTTGGGGTTGGCTCCTTTGGCCAGAAGCATTCTCACAATGTCCGTTCTTCCATGTGCAGCCGCTATGTATAACGGTGTTGCTCCTTCAGAGATTTTCATATTAGTTCACCAACAACAATAAAAGGACACGAGCAAATAAATGTAAAAATAAAGGATTGTACCATTTTCGCGTTGGACGTTGACTTTGGCTCCAGCTTTGAGTAGCTCTTCAACTACCGCCGTATGTCCCTCTAATGACGCAGAGTGCAGCGAAGTAAAACCATCAGAGTGGGCTGCATCCGGATTGGCTCCAGCTCGCAGCAACAATCGCACCACTTCCGCATGTCCCTTTGTGAGAGAACACAAGAGAGGGTAAGTATTGAGGGAACTGAGCAGAATCAGGAGAAGGGAGAGACCTCGTCAGCAGCTGTGTAAAGTGCTGTAAATCCACCGGGCAAAGCATGGTTAACATAAGCACCAGCTGCCAACAGCATTGATACCACTTCAATATGGCCTGTTAGAACACAAACGCTGTCGGTTGAGCTCTTCACAATTCAAACAGAAAAGTAGAAAAATAGAAACAAGAAGGGAAGTTGTGAAGCAGAAAGAGAGAGAATCATACCTTCCTCAGAGGCAATGTACAGTGGCGTAAACCCATCGGAGCGAACCACGTTAACATCAGCCTTTTCTTTTGTCAACAGCCGCTCCACGATCTCCAAACGTCCCATCTTAGCAGCAAAGTAGAGGGCGGTGCCTCCGCACCACGTCACCTCAGCCGGATTGCCCACCAGCTTTTCATCCAGGAAGTACTGATAGATGGCAAGGTGGCCCTCCATCACTGCTCCCATCCATATTTCTATGAGTTCGTTGGGGCTCAGCGGGTGCTGCTGTTGTTGCTGTTGTTGTGGTGGTGATTGATCCGGCTGCGTGACGGGGGCGGCCTCTTTTGCCTCTTTGAGCTGTTCCAACAGTAATACCATGTGTCCGTTCTTGGCCGCCCAAACCCTTTTTACTTGATCCCCTACCTTCTCTTTCAGTTGTTGCAGCGCCACCTGTGTTTTGAGCAGCAACTCTTCCTGATAAGAACAGAGAGCAAAACATAACATTCGAGAGAGAGAGAGAGAGAGAGAGAGAGAGGGACCAAATAAAAGCTACGCCAGGTCTGCGAGTCCTTGAGTTTGGGTCCGCCGAGCCACCGCAGCACCAACCCTCTCCAGGTGAGCTCCCAGTCGCAGGCCAGCCATCGCTTGCACACTGAAAAGGCATTGATGAGCTCTTTTGGTTGCCGCAGGAACTCAAACACGATGCTCAACAGCTCTTGGTCCAATTGCGCCCAGTCCTGTTGGCTGTTTTCTCCTTGTCCCTCTTCCCCTTTTCCTTTGACTGTCTTCTTCACGTCCACTATCTCTTTCTCTTTGTCCTTCTTCTCTTTCTTCGTCTTCTTTTCTATCTTCTTGTTCTTCTTCTTGTCGTTTTCGTCGTCCTGAACTAATGGCGGTGGCAGCGTCAGCGCTTCTGTGGTTGTTGAGTCGCTTGCGAGAAGTTTGGCGGAGCCCGGAGGCATCTCCGTCGCATTCGTCGTTAGTGCTTCTTGTTGTTGGAGGAAGAGGTCGTCCTCGGGGTCTACGTCCTCCTCTTGGGCGTGGAATACTTTGTCTTTGCCTTTGAGGGCCGGCGAGGAAGGCATCGAGGAACAGGACGGGGGGTCGCACTGCAGTAGCAGCTTGTTCTTCAGGCCCATCGTGCCCTCCTCCCCTCCGCTCGCAACTCCGTTCTCCACATTTCTTGTCGGTACGTCCATCTTCCTCCTCTCTCTTCCGTTCGCGTTCCCTTCCCACCTATTGCGATCAGGTCCGGCCTCCTATTCTATCCTCTCCCCCGGCTTTGGGAAGGGGTTCTTTCTTTGTTGAATGCGAAAAAAGCTTTGTTTGGGGGGGGAAGGGAAGGGGATTTATGTTTCAACCTCTCCTCCTTTGGAACAAGACAAACGTCTGCGTTGCAGCACCACCTATCACGCCAAACTTGTCTTTTTTCTGTTGTGTTTTTCGTTCGTTAGTTGGTTGGTTGTGATGCGATACTCAGCTGGTGGGGTGGGGCTGGGGTGCGGTAGGTGTGCTATAATGAACAACAACCACAAAAATAAAAAACAAAGAAAATATATTTGGTACCACACCTGCTCTCTCTTTGTTACGTCTCGTGCCCCTTCCTCTTTCCCCGTCAGGCGGAACTTGCCCCTCCCTCCCCTCTGAATTGCTGTTCCCTGCTGCTGCTGCTGCTCCCCTTTTTTTGGTTTGTTTGTTTCCCGTTTTCTCATAAAATTTTAGCTGCGGGCCTCTCTCCTGTCCTCGCTCTTCTCTCTTCTTAGCGAGCCCCCGAACACCTTTTTTTTTGTTTGCTTCTGAGTAAGGGGAGAAACCCGCCACCTCGGGAAGGAGGAAGGAGGCGAAAAGACAACAACATAAGGCGTTGGTGGGCCTGAATGTCACTTTTTGCTGAAAATGAAGATCACAAGAAAGAGCGGCATTGCACCGGTGATGAGCCACACAATAAAAGTACATCATCACAAGCAGCCTGTCCGCCCGCCTCAAACGCGCATAGCTTCTCACCATCTAATCCCCATACTTTTGGTAGAGCGAAGAGAGAAGCGTTAAGAGAACGAGAAGAGAGAGATTGTTGCAAGGTAAGAAAATGATAGAACAGGGATAAAGGAGAAGAGATACCTGATAGAGTGGAGCTGTGGGTAGTGATGATCTTGTCTTCGTCCATCAGCACCTGGTTGACAAGATACTTTTCACTTCCTCTGTGTAAAAGTAAGAGTTAGTCATACGGTGAAAGGAGAGAAAGGAGAGGGGGAGAGAGAGAGAGAGAGAGATGGAAGCTAATAAACAGAGCTCATCGGCCAAGAGGCAAATGTACCGATAAGTTTCACTCACTGAAGCTTCAGTAGCGGGACTAGGAGGGCACGATATCGCTCGTAAGAAAAAAGCAAAGAGAAGAACGAGAGCAGGAGGCGAGAAAAAGAGGAGAGAAGGAGAGAGAACGCACTGAAAATGAGTGTAGGTGGGAACGTGACCCCCGCTTAAGACGTCCCACGGGCAAACCTGAATGAAGCCATCTCTGCGGCCCATTGCTATTTTATTGATCGCAGCACTGAATCTATGGTACGACCAAACGTTTAAGTGTCAGACTTGGTAATTCAAATGCCTCTTTTTTTTGTTGGAACAATACCAGAGGAGCAAGAAAAGCCACATACCTAAATGCAGAAACCGATGCATTTGCTCCCACGTTAGCTGCAAGACTAACGTCCCTAACCTTCAAGGGTTGAAAAGGAGTTGTTCAGCAGAGAAAAGAGGAGAGAGACAGAGAGAGAGACAGAGAGAGATCAGAGCTACCTTTGCCGCCGTCCTTCTGTCAAAAATGCGAATAGATTTATCATTGCCACTACTCACAAGCTAAGGTAGCAAAGGTAATTATGTTAAGTTAAATACAACACAGAGCGTTACAGCTAAAGCGATGAAATTCTACTCACCACTGTTTCATCAAATTGCAAGTCCTTGATAAAAGCGGCATGGGCTCCTTGGATGACGTGCAAGCACCTTTCGGCCGCCAGGTCCCAAAGGCACAACTTTCTGTCCCATCCTCCTGTCACCGCGAAGTTTTCTTGCATTTGGAAGCAGCTGATCCTGTCGCTGTGTTCTTGTAGAGAAACCTGGTGCTGCACAGACTCCGCTCCAACTCGCCACACTACACCATAATCATAAAAAGCTCAGCCCCAAGCAAAAACTTGCAACAAATGCAACACAAAAACAAAAGATAATAATCAGAAGGTTTCGTTAACAAACCATCCAGAACTTTGATGGATGCTGTAATCATTCGGTTAACGTAAGGCGAGACGCTCATGAGCTGCACCACATCCGTCACATCTACCTGGCTGGAAAATGTAGGAGGAAGGGCCTTGCAGTGAGGCAGAATCTCCTCCCCAGTGGTGCCCTTTCTCAGGTCGAAGCGGTGGAAGGTGGCCTGCTTTGCGCTTTTGGAGGCTGTGTAGGCCGCTCCTTCTTGAGGGTCGTAACATAACGCGGATACGGCAGTTTTGGCGGACAGGGTCAACTCTTGGGTCACTTTGCCCGTGGCCCAGTTTTTTCGAACTGCTTTCCTGCACATAGGAAAGCAAGCAAACAAACGGTAGTGAGCTAAAAAGGAGGCTTCATTGATCCAAGGAAGAAGCAACGAAACCTGTTCATAAAGGCTTGTTTCCATGTTCCACTTCGGAGGTGAGCCGTGGTAAGCTGTGCTTTGAAATGTCGTTGGTACAGCAAAACCCTTTTAGAATAGAAAGGGAAAGAGTTACAACGAACGAAACACGACGAAGGACAAACGGCAAAAGAACGAAACATAAGAAACGACAAGGAGGAAGACGACAGAAAGAAAGAAAGAAAAGAAGAAAGAAAGAAACAAAAAGGAAGAAAGAGACAACAAGAGAGAGAGAGAGAGAGAGAGAGAGAGAGAAGAGCAATCTGAGAGAGAGCGAGAGATATTGAGGTAGTATACCAGAGGGAGTTGTCCGAAGAGAGCTCCCACCATTGGCGGCAAACCAAACTGCAGTTATGCAATTCAGCAGGAGAGCACAAATAGGACATGATGTGCACCATGACTTCCGGTGGCAAAGTGCCCACGCCCCTTCCCATCTTCGTTTCCTTTTCGCTGCTACTCTTTTTCTTCCAAGAAGCCCTTTGAGTGTTATGATGGAGGTAGAGAAACGGAAGTGGCTCGCTTTAGGTGTTCACCCAGAGATGGTTTGGACAGCTATTTCGGTTTGAAAAATAAGTATCGTTTGCCGCAAAATTTATTTTTTCTGTGACGACACGATTCAAGCAAGCATCCGGCAAAGCGGGGTTGAATCGTTTGCGTTTTGTACAAGGTTTTTTTTTTTGGGGAAGGGGAAGGGAAAGGGCAACTGTCGTGGGCTGTCAATGACCGTGTGCAGTATAGGTAAAATCAGTAGCGTGTGGATGAAGGGAAGATGCCAAATGCATGAGCCGCTGCTCTGAAGGCAGGCGGTCAAGCGCGGAATCGGAGGACGAAAACGGAGCTTCCTGGTGCCGTAAACCATGGCTCCCGTTGTGGTTGGTGTTGTTGTTTTGGCTGATTTGGGAGGAGGAGCCTGGGTGGCTGCACTCATACTTGTCTGTTGTGCGCGAAATGTTACTGTAAGTACTGCTGAAGGGACCACAATGTGATGTACTACTTGTCTCCTGGCGTGGAGTGTAGTCCAACTGGTGGTGCTGGGCGAGGGCCACTCGCAGCGGTGGGAGCACTGGAGTTGGAACTTTGACTGTTCGCGAATCACGGGGGTGAGTATTCTCTTCACTAACAAGAAGAGCAGGTGGGGGAGTGCATTACCGGTGAACCCATTCATGTTGTTATTGTTGTTGTGAGAAGCAGCAGTGTTAGCAGCAGCGCTAGGAATGTCTTGAGCGGAGGGCATGTGAACATGTTGAGAAGACTCGATCGTCATCATGGGCCTCGTTGCAGCTGGTGTTGCAACGGATTGCTGGGCGGCGCCATAGGGATAATAAGCGAGGTTGTCCACAAACGCACCGATGGGAGGATGCACTGAGGCATGGACCAGAGCGGCGGGCTGAGGATTTAGAGGCGAAGCACAAGAAGAAGCAGGGGTAGACGCAGGGGGAAGTCCTTGCACCGTAGGAAGGAGACTCATCTGTTGCTGCAGCAAGAAAAATCGGTAGCGCAACTCCTCCCTTTCCTGTCGCACCTGTGTGAGGTAGTCCACCGCCCTTTCCACGATGCTGATCTTGGAGTTCTTGCGGGATTGTGTTGGTAACAGGGCACCAAGTTCCATCAATTTGGCGTTGAAGTGATGTTTTCTCTGCCGTTCAGACGCATTATGAGCCAGTTTTTCTTGTCCCCTGTAGCCATAACAAATGGATGGGTGAGTCATCTTCCCCCACAAAGTTTTCTCAAAGGCAATGGTCTGGTTGGAAACAGACAACAATCGATGAACGGCGCAGTACCTTCTTGGCAGCTTCAACCTTCTGGATGACTTTTTTGCAACCCCACCACCACAAGCGCCGCTGTGTTTGTGTTGTCTGGAGGGAGGGGAAGAAGAAGAGGAAGCTTCATCCGCCGACGATGGAAAGGGCGAAGAAAAAGATTCAGTAGATCTATTGGTTTGCTGCATCCCCAACAGCCTCAAACAACCAAGGAATATTTTCAACAAAAAATAAACAACGACTATTAAAGGCGAATAGGGCCTGAACTATTCTTGGTCTCTCCGTTGTGTTGGTTTGAACAAGTAGTTGCTGCGCGATATCACCACCAAGAGAAAAATGCTGCAAAAGAGGAGGAAACAGAGTGGAGGTACGGTTACGCTTGCGTAAGAGGTGGGTAGGTGAGGACGGGTTGTATTAATATGTGGAAAAATAACAAACAAAAAAAGCGGTTGTTGTCACTATTAAGATAAAGGCGCAGTTGGTGGTGAGATAGGGGGGAGCCAGTCCACTGCTACGCTAATAAACCCATTTTCCAACTGTTGCCCTCATGGTGTCACTCCACCAAAACGCGCACGCACCCGCTTTACCGAACACACAAACAGGTTTTTTTGACCTTGCTGGAGATCAATTAGCCTTTACCCAGACTACCAAACTCCGTAAACATCCTCTTTTTAGGAAAACCTTCGGGAGTCCAGATTCCGTTGGACCCCTATCTCCGATCCTGTTAGTTGGATTTGGTTCATTTGCTGTTGAGTTGTATGTGAACAACAAACGCCATTGAAACAAAAGGGTCACTTGTTGTTTGCCTCTTGAGGAGGGAAAGAGCAGCAGGAACGTGAGAGAGGAGCAAGAGGCAAACAACAAGTTGGTTAGGGAGAATCCATAGAAATCACGACCCAAAGTGAAAAAACTGCAAGGTTACCGTTGGAAATTAATTAATTACTCAGGTGCGAGATTTGTTTCCTTTTTAAAACAGCTCCACGGATTAGGCTAATGTACAATTCGGCGAATTCAGCTGACGAACGCGTTGGTTCAAAATGAATGTACTACTAATAGGTTGTAAATTGGACCTCAAAGTAATTCACAGAGGGGAAAAAAAAAGAAAACGAAGAAGAAAGGCGACATGTTGGGCGGACGAGAGAAGATTGGTAAAGTAGTACTGCCAAGGTTTCTCCTTCTTTGAGGCTCACAAACCATTTCTTTAACACACACATGATCATTCAACAGGACTTCCAAACATCGACTGGAAGACAGCGGCCTTTGGCAAAGGCAAGTACCGCCGAAAGACGGTTGGCTTTGGAGAGTTCGACAAGAAGACACGGTCTTACAGTGAGTTGGAAGTGTAAGCGCGTATTTCTTTTGTGTATCTTATCGTTTTTTTCTTTCTCACTCGCTTTTTTTTCAAGTTATGTAAGAGAACTTTCCATCATCGAGGCCGGCATAGGATGTGCCATCTGGGATGCCGCCATCATCCTTTCCCGGTAAGTGCTTTTTGTATTTGTTTTAAAAGCAACAGAGTCATGACTGACCAGCTCGCATGTAGATTTATTTTCGACTGCCAAGACGCGTTCGGGGGAAAGACTGTATTGGGTTAGGCTTATTTTTCTTCCTTTTTTCTTTGCTTGCCACTTCCTCACTATGATTATTTTTTTCGTTTTCAGAACTTGGCAGCGGAGTTGGTCTGCCGGGTCTAACCGCTGCCTACTTTGCTGATCGTGTGGTTTTGACCGACTACATTCCTCAGGTTTTCTTTCCGTTTGATTTTCCTTTCTTGACTTTTAAATTCTCTCTCTCTCTCTCTCTCTCTCTCTCGTAGTTTCTCTGTCTCTGTCTCTGTCTCTGTCTCTGTCTCTGTCTCTGTCTCTGTCTCTGTCTCTGTCTCTGTCTCTGTCTCTGTCTCTGTCTCTGTCTCTGTCTCTGTCTCTGTCTCTGTCTCTGTCTCTGTCTCTGTCTCTGTCTCTGTCTCTGTCTCTGTCTCTGTCTCTGTCTCTGTCTCTCTCTCTTTCTCTTTCTCTTTCTCTTTCTCTTTCTCTCTCTCTCTCTCTTTCTCTCTCTCTCTCTCTCTTTCTCTCTCTCTCTCTCTTTTCTCTTTCGTCGTTTCTAGTTTCTCATTTCTCATTTTTCGTTATTCGTTATTCGTTTCCTCTTTTTCTTTCTCTTCACTCTGTGCTGACTTTTTTGTAGCTATTGGACAACTTGGAGTACAACGTGCGGCTAAACAGCGATGTGGAAGAAGGAGATGGGGGTCGCCTCAAAAGCTCAAAGGACATCAGCCAAAACACTCAAGTCAGCTACCTGAACTGGAACGATATCTATGAGTTGATAGGGGAAGCGCCACCCCCAAAACCTGATGAAGACCAGCCCAAAGGAAAGAAAGACTATGAGGAGCTTAATGACGAACAGGAAGAGCGATATCGTCAAGTAAGTAGTTTGCTTGATTCTTTCTTGCTTGCTAGTCTGTTTTCTTAAACGTGTGTCTGGTCTTTCAGCAAATGAGAACCTTGGAGGCAGCCGACATCATCATTGGATCAGAGCTAACGTACATCCCGGAGAGCGTGCATGCTCTGGTCAGGGTCTTGAAAAAATACCTAAAAGATGACGGCATCTTTTATGAAGTGCTTTCCGATGACCGAGATGTACTCTTCTCTCTCTCTCTCTCTCTCTCTCTCTCTCTTGCATACTAATAACATTTTTCAAAGGGAGTGTCACTTTTTCTGGAAAAAATAGATGAAGCAGACTTTGGAATAAGCATAGTGAAGGTACCCGAAAACTATTTGGGCAACTACGGTACATCCCAACGCGAAGAGACCTACAAGCTCTATGCCTTTTGGAAGGGTAAGCATCGAACAGTCCAGCCTTGGCCTTTTCTCGAAAGTCAGTAAAAGCGTGCACATCTTGCAGGTTATCTATTTATCTCATTTTTTCCGTTGTGATCGTTCTCTTTGTCTCTTTTTCGCTATCGCCATTCCCTTCTTTGCCGCTCTGCTGCACCATTTGCATCAATAGTTGCTGCATTTCCTTATCCACTTCAGGAACAAACCCCTCTTCTTCGTCATCTTCCTCTTCTTCCTCTTGGCGTTTCGCTCGTTCGTCTAGCAGCTGTTCATGCAAGCTCTTAGAGAAGGGGTTATCTGGTTCACCCGCCACTCGGATAAAGTGGAAATAGCGTTGCACCTCTTCCAGCCCCATTCCATCCAGGCGTCCCCGATTCTTTGGTGTTATCTTCATCAGATACTCCTCTCCATATTTCTGAGCGACGAAAGAATAAGTGAAGTAAGTTCCAGAGAAGGAAAAATAAGAAGAGGCAAGAAGGAGAAGAGCAAGAGCAAGAGAAAGATCAAGAAGGAGATGACGGACGTTTTCAGCTTCCAACATGGCGGATGATTTTAAGAGGTGGATGATGGGATAAGGGCTGCGGTTTGCAAAGTTATTAGGTTGAAACTTTTTCTTGCGAGAATGTGCGAACTTGGGGTGAAACTGTTATGGAGAAACATGTGAGCGAGTAAATGAGAGAGAGAGAGAGAGAGAGAGAGCGAGAGAGAAGAGTAGAACCTTGGCAAGCTGCAGGCGCTCATCACCTTTTTGGTTTTCAAAAAAGAAAGTGAAGCAAAAACGGTTAGAAGAAGAAAACAAAAGAGGAAAACAGCAATATGTAGCGAAACGTACATTCTTCCACTTGAAGGGTACTGACATAGGCATCAAACGTAAAAAAGTCTCGGAATTGTTCAAATATTGGTACCACCATCAATATGCCACTTAGCTTCTATATTGGTCAGAACTCCCCAGAAGAGAACGATGAAGAGAAGGAGAGAGGAAAGCAGGAAAAACAAAGAAACGTACCTGGGAGTCAAGGAGCTTGTCTCTCAGCGTCCTCAAGTCTCGCTCGATGGCATGCGGACTGTCAGCGCTGCTGACAAAGTACTCGGTGGAGGCCATGCTCTCCCTGGCTAAGGGGCAGAGGTCCAGCCCTATCACGGCCCTCTCCACCCACTCCTTGGTTTGCTGGAGGATGCGCTCCTGCTCTCCCGGCTGCCACTCGTAGTAGACCGAGAGGTACTGCTCTCGCTCCTCGGGGGTGGCCCGTCGGCCGAGCCGCATCATGTCCTCCGCCAGAAGGATCCGCTCCAATTGTTCTTTCATAACTTTGGCCTCCTGCTCCTCCTGCTTGATGCGCTCCGCCTTGTTGTGCGGGCGTAGGCGAGGCTTTACGCCACCCTTCCACTTGCTCTCTTTCAAGAGGGTCTTGAGTTGTTGTGGGTTGAGGTCATCGGTGGGTTTGGGTCGTTTGGGTCGCGGTGGCGGCGGTGCGTAGCAACGAAGTTGTTGTTGTGGAGTGTAGCAGCGGTAGCGAAAGGGAAGAAGTGCCATGCCATAGTTGTTGTGCCTCCTCCCAAGCAAAAGGTCGCCTGCCCTAAGAAAAGGTCCAGTCGTATGCGAAGAAGCTCTGCCACAGCCAGTAGGAAGAAACGGGGAGAGGCGGGCGGTGGTGTTCATCTTTTTTTTTTCTTTCTTTTTTTTTCCTATTTGCTCATAGGCTCACTTGTTAGAGGACTCCTGCTCAACCTCGTAGAAAATTTTCTTTCTTTTGTTTTCCAAGGTGTCATTTCTGTAGACACCTGGTGACGTGGTCGGCTGATGTCATTGTTGTAGACGCTGCTGACGTGGTATTCAGGGGAAAGAAAAAAACCCGGCGGCCAGAGAGAGAAGAGAGAAGCGCAAGGAAAACATGGGCGTGCCCAAGTTCTTTCGGTGGCTAGCCCAGCGCTGCCCTCAAATGATACATCCGCTAAGCTCTGACTCCATCGTTCATGTTGGTACGTACCTCTCTTGCAGAGGGTGGGAGGAATCACGGAACTGACATGTGTTCGGTTTACCCTATTTGCTCTGCAGACAATCTCTACCTTGATATGAATGGAATACTGCACAACTGTAGGCCTATGGCTACTAGCGAGGAAGACCTTATTGCTGCCGCGTTTCTTTACATCGAAGGCTTGGTTGACATTGTACGCCCAAGAAAGTACCTCGTCATGGCTGTGGACGGTATGCTTCTTGTTCTTCTTCTTCTTCTTCTTCTTCTTCTTCTTCTTCTTCTTCTTCTTCTTCTTCTTCTTCTTCTTCTTCTTCTTGTTCTTCTTCTTCTTCTTCTGTGTCCTTTTCTTTTTTTGGGTGCTAAAGCTGTGGTGCGGACTCTTGTAATGCTAGGAGTGGCACCACGCGCCAAACAAAACCAACAAAGACAACGACGGTGGCGCTCCTACGTGTCCAAACAAAATGCAACCCTACAACAAGGTGCACACCCGCAAGAAGCGGACTGTGCACAAACCCCAACAGAGGAACTGGAGAAGGAGAAAGAAAAAGAAACGGAAATACACGAGCAAGAGGGACAAGCAGAGGAACAAGAAGAAGGAGGTGAAGAAGAAGCAGACCTAGCATCAGTGGATCGTAATGAGGGTGGAATGGATGGCATCAGCATTACACCAGGAACGCCATTCATGAGCCGGCTTTCGGCCCGTTTCCCACAGCTGATAGCCAAGAAAATGGAAGAAGACTACCTGTGGCAGCAGTTCACCGTCATTTTCTCAGGCCCTGAAGTGCCTGGTGAAGGTGAGCACAAGATCATGGACTTTATACGAGAGCGTAGGGCATGTTTTGAAGATTACTCTCCCACTGAGATACATACTCTCTATGGATTGGTACTCTTGTCTTCTCTTCTTCTTGTTCTTCTTCATTTGCGAGAATCCCGAAGGCGCTAATAACAGAATGGTAGGATGCTGACTTGATAATGCTGGCTCTGGCAACGCATGAGAAGCGTTTTACTATCTTTCGAGAGTACGTTAACACGGGACCTTCTCAATCTCACCGGCGCTCCTGGCGTAATCGCCGAAAGTTCGTACGTAACCATATTCCTCTCTCTCTCTCTGTCTCTCTCTCTCTCTCTCTCTCTCTCTCTCTCTCTCTCTCACCAAGAACAAAAACGAAAGGGAAAACCAGAAGAATCTTTTCAGCTTTTGGACGTACCGGTGCTGCGTCAGTGGATATATGATGAGTTTTCGCCGATGCAGCCCCGTTTATCGTTCCCATTTGAGCTGGATCGCCTAATCGATGACTTCATCTTGACTCTTTTTCTGTGTGGCAATGATTTTCTTCCAAATGTGGTATCGCTGGACATAGGAGAGGGATCTCTTGATTATTTCTTTGGTCTCTATCGAGAAATTTTACCCCAACTCCAAGGTGCGAACAGCCTACGATAAGGAGAGGAGAGAGAGAGAGAGAGAGAGAGAGAATGTGAATTAACTCTGCTATACAGGTTTTATTACCAACACAATACATAAAGAGGAAGGAGCAAAACCTGACCAACCACTAATCCACTTTGAGCGGTTGTCATTATTTCTGAACCAATTAGCTGCTGTAGAACAAGATGTAATCAACAAGAGGGCAAAGCGTGCCTTACAAGACCATAACAGACGAAAGGGTGGGCTTCTCAAAAAACTCACTTATCAATTCAAACTTCAACAAATGGAAGCAAAGCAGGTCGTAACTGCTCCATCTACCACAAAAATTTCCTCTACAGCGTCCTCTTCTGAACTAATGGTTACATTTCCCCTTCTTGTTCGTTTTCTCATTGTCAATCGCTCGCTCACTCTCTGTCTCTCTGTCTCTCTCTCTCTCTCTCTCTCTCTCTCTCTCTCTGCACAAACAACGCTAGATGGAACTGGCTGACTTTATTCAGCTCTCACAATGCGAGTGCTTGAACAATGCCAACGAGGCTGCTTTCCGTTATGTGGTGTTGGGTGATGAACAGGGGGACGACAAAGAACTAGACGAATCAGCAACTGTAATTGTAAGCGATGTAGATCCACAACTGATCATCAAGATTGCCTTCAAAGGCAAAGCGAAATTATCTGCGATTGCTATGCTAGGTCCGTCTGGTACAGCCCCAAAGAACGTCCGATTGTACGTGGACAAGCCGGTACGTTGAAGCATAGAGAACACTATGTAGAGCAAACATTCCATATTGAAATCCGATCATGTAAATCAGGATTTAGACTTTGAGGCATGTGATGATGAAACGCCAACGCACGTTCTTTCGTTTGCTGAAACAGATGTTGTGGAAGAACAAGAAGAGGAAGAGGAGGTGGCCTTGGAATCACGAAGACACTCTTTACCTGCGACCAAGTTCCGGAGTGTCTCACATCTGACTGTCCGTTCTTTATCTACACACATTATTGAATTACGTCTCTATATGTACTAACATACAACACAAATGAAAATCAGATATTCATCGAGGACAACCAGAACGACGGGGACATTACCAAAGTCACCCAACTGGCACTTTACGGCGTACCTTTGGCGGGCACCGATCTCAGCCAGCTGAAACAACGGGGAGGCGCCTCCCGACACCGCAGAAGAGGAAGACGAGGTAGAGGTGGTGGCGCAGCGTCACAACACGGCAAGGCCACACTTCCGCCACTCTCAGATGCCAACAAAGAGCTGGTGGATGGATTGGAAGCACAAGTTGATCACGAAGCACAGCAGGATAACGTCTTATTGCGTAGTCTGAAGATACCACTTCGCTTTAGGCGGTACCACCCAGAAGATGTAGAAGGAACAGGTGCATCGACGACGAAACACGACGAACACGTTGTGGACTTTGCCCAGTATAAAAGAAACTACATTCAACATGCACTCTCTAACGGAAAGCAAAGTGAAGGAGCAGGGGCGGTTGTAGATGCTTTGCTTTGGGCGTACATTGAAGGACTTTGTTGGATATTCGAGTACTATTATCATGGATGTCCTTCTTGGGTAGTATCTTCCTTTTTTTTTTTTGGACAGTTCTTTTGTCTTATCATTATCTGTTTTATGCAGGAATGGTTTTATCCTTACCACTACGGCCCTTTTGCCTCTGGTACTGCTCCTCTCCTCTCCTCTCCTCTCCTCTCCTCTCCTCTCCTCTCCTCTCTCCCTCTCCTCTCTCCTCTCCTCTCCTCTCCCTCTCCTCTCCTCTCCTCTCCTCTCTCCTCTCCTCTCCTCTCCCTCTCCTCTCCTCTCCTCTCCTCTCCTCTCTCCTCTCCTCTCCCTCTCCTCTCCTCTCCTCTCCTCTCCTCTCCTCTCCTCTCCTCTCCTCTCCTCTCCTCTCCTCTCCTCTCCTCTCCCTTATCGTTCCTTGCCTTCTTCTCCGCTAATAAACCAAGAACAGACCTGGCAAATGCGTTACAGGAGAGTTGGGTGAGCGAAAAGAGAAAGGTGACGTTTCAAATGGGAGAACCGCTATTACCATTACAACAACTGCTGTGCGTGCTGCCACCAGACAAGGTCGAGCTGCTGCCAAAAGCCTACCAGGCAATGCTACATCCACCTCCATCATCTCCGTTAGCAGCCTTTTATCCTCCTCCACAGCACGTTCGGGTGGACAAGAACGGAAAGAAGAACAAATGGGAATATGTGTTGGTGCTGCCGTTCATCGATACCAAGCTCCTCATGAAGACCCTTGTCCAAAGCATGGAGGAGAGCGGCAAAGAGCTTCTCCCTGAGGAGCGGGAGAGGAACAGCTTTGGTTGCGTTCGCATGTTGAAGTGGCATGGTGGAGGAGGGGTGGAGGAGGAACAGTATCCTTGGTTGCTGTCCCCTTCACTTCCTGCTGCTGAGGAGCATAATGGACAGGCGAGTGGTGGTGGTACTTGGCAGTATCGCCGGTGATGGTGAAAGGATGACCAACAAAAAGTAAAGCAACAGGCACGGTGGCGGTAGTAGGGTGTGTTTAGATTTACAAAATATAAATAACAAACAAAAATATGAATCTAAAGAGTTGGATCTGTTCTCTCCTTGTCCTTATCCCTCCTTCTGGTGGAGTGTGTTGTGCCTTGGGCTGAGAAGCGAGAGCGGTCCTTCTGCCACTTCCTGACCTCGCGTAGGGTCAATGCTAGACCGGCCAAGAAGGCGCCAAGACCCAAGAGGCCAATGCCAAGGCCCACGCACACGGCCGGTGCTCCGAACGTTCTTCCCGCAAACACTTTGTCTCGTATCTCGGAGCCGCCCCTGGCCAGCCGCTCCGCGATGGCGTCACTCAACGACTTGTATGTGGGCACCAGCTGTTGTCCTTGGTTGCCTTCCATCGTTTGTTTCTTCTTCTTCTCGTGTTGACTTTTTTTTCTTGGAATCTTTTTTTGGGCTGTGCAGAAAGCAAAAGACGACCTGAGAGAGAGAGAGAGAGAGAGAGAGAGAGAGAGAAGAGAGAGAGGGAAGAAGAGAACCACTAAAGAAGAAGAAACGAAAAAAAAAAGACTATATTCAAGAGGAGGAGGAAGAGGCAGTAATGTTGTTGGCAAGCCAGTCAAAGCCCTCGTACAAGCCCTCTCCTTTGGTGGCGCTGGAGGACTGAATGTGCCACTTCCTGCCGCGAAGGTTGTTCAGGCCAAGTCTCTCGGCCACCTGCGAGACGGACATGGCCTCCGGCAAGTCCTGTTTGTTGGCAAAGACGAGGACGACGGCATCCTTCAGCTCCTGCTCCTGCAGCAGCAGGTTGAGCTCCTTCTCGGCCTGCGGGATGCGGTCCCTGTCGTTGCTGTCCACCACAAAGATGATGCCCCGTGCGTTCTCGTAGTAGAAGCGCCATAGCTTGCGGATCTTGTCCTGCCCTCCCACGTCCCATACGTTGAACTTTAGATTCTTGTACTCCACCATTTCCACGTTAAAACCTTTTATTTTATTGAAAGGGTTATAAGACAGACATTGAAAGTTGGTTCCAAAGCTCAAAAGAGAGAAGTACAGAGAGCGAAGAGAGAGAGAGAGAGAGAGAGAAGAGAGGGGAAGATGAAGAGCGAAGAGAGAAGAGAGGGGATGTGTGAGTACCTATGGTTGGGGTGGTTTGAACGACCTCTCCCAACTTCATTTTGTATAGAATGGTTGTTTTGCCAGCTGCATCCAAGCCGATCTGTGCATGACGTACACACGACCAAAGAAGCGACGCATTAGCCGTTTATGCGTTGGAGGTATAGTCAGAGAAGGCAAAAGGGAGCACTTGGGCAGAAGTATACCATACCATCAAAACTCTAACCTCTTCGCCAAAACCCCACAACCCAGCAAACAAACGAGAAATACTCAGTCCCATGGCTGCTCCCTGCAACTGCGCCGATTCACTTCAATGCTATCCAAACAAAAACGAACACACAACCACACCACACTAGAGTCTGCTCTCACACTCAGAGAGTCTTCTCTCCTGTGCTTTCTTCTTTTTGCCGACGTCGGGTGGTGCTGCTGACGTAGGCAGAAAGCTGATATCACTCCTTTCGAATTTTCGATCGATAATCTAACATAGCGATCGATAAAAAATTGGCGGAGTTGAACAACCAATAGAGAGCGGGGGCGTAGTATTACCGGGGAGAGCGAGGGGTCCAGCTTACGTCCTCCTCATTTTTTTTGTCTCCCCTGTCACACCGCGCCTGCTCTCTCGGTAACCCGATCCGCGCAATCAGAGGTGCGTAGCTGGCCGTGCCTTTCTTTTTTTTATTTGTGCCTTTCTTTTTTGTTTAATTTTTGCTCTGTAACAACACACACAAGACAGCACACCACACTCTTGTCAATCCTGTACACACACGGACAGACGGAGTAGCAGCGGTCACTGGTCCGTCTTTTTTTCCCTTTGCCAAACTCCTTGCAGCAGTATTATTGCTTAACACTGCCTCCTGTCTGAGTAGCAACTGATTTTTTTCTTTCCCCTTTTCATCATCAGGCAAACCAACAAATCGATTGTCTCTTAACCCTTTCAACACAATGTCTCGCGTAGTGCGTCAGTCTAAGTACCGCCATGTCTTTGGTGAGGCTGAGAAGAAGGAGAACTGTTATGACAACATCACCCTGAGCAGGAACGCCTGGGACTCCAACTACATCTCCACCAACTTGACATACTTCGCGGTGTGCTGGGAAGCCGCTGGAGGAGGTTCCTTCGCCGTTGTCCCATGGACCAACAAGGGCAAGTTGCCCAGCGACTACCCCTTGGTCTCTGGACACAAGGCCCCCGTCTTGGACGTTGCCTGCAACCCCTTCAACGATGCCCTTGTGGCCTCTGCCTCTGAGGACGGTACCGCTAAGATCTGGTCCATCCCCGCTGGTGGTCTCACTGAGACCTTAAGGGACCCCGTGCAGACCCTCACTGGTCACCGCCGCAAGGTTGGTACCGTTGAATGGCACCCAATTGCCAACAACGTTTTGGCCACTTCCTCCACGGACTACACCGTGAAGGTCTGGGACGTTGAGAAGGGAGTTGCCCACAACACCGTTGAGGGTCACGGAAACATCGTGCAGAGTACAAACTGGAACTACAACGGAAGCCTCTTGGCTACCTCTTGCAAGGACAAGAAGACCCGTATCTTTGATCCCCGTACCGGCACCATCGCCCATGAGGCTCAGTGCCACGAGGGTGTTAAGGGAAGCCGTGTCTGCTGGGCCGGCAAGAGCGGCTTGCTTATCACCGTTGGTTTCAGCAAGACCTCTGACCGTCAGTACTCTGTCTGGGATCCCAGAAACTTCTCCGAGGCTGTGCAGAAGGAGGACGTGGATACTGCCTCTGGTCTGTTGATGCCTTTCTACGATGCCGACACCAACGTACTCTTCCTTGCCGGTAAGGGTGACGGCAACATCCGTTACTTCGAGTTGGATGGTGGCAAGTTCTACTTCTTGTCCCAATACCAGAGCAACGTGCCCGCCCGTGGTGTTGCTATGTTCCCCAAGCTCGCCATGGACGTTGCCAAGTGCGAGATTGTCAGAATGGCCAAGATGACCCCCTCCAGCTGCGAGATCATCTCCTTCAAGGTGCCTCGCAAGGGTGGCGAAGAGGTCTTCCAGGACGACATCTTCCCCCCTACCGCCAACGGAGAGCCCGTCCTCACCGCCTCTGACTGGTTCGGTGGCAAGAATGCTGAGCCCAAGCTTATCTCCCTTGAGGGTGGCTTCCAGCCCAAGGAGAGGTCCGCTGCTTCCTTCAACCCCGAGGTCAAGACTGAGGACGAAGGACCCCAGACCGAGAAGGAGCTGAGAGAGGAGTGGAAGAAGCTCACCAACCGTGTGGCCTACCTCGAATCCGAAATCGCCAAGAGGGACGCCAGGATCAAGGAGCTTGAGGGCAAGTAAGCTGTAAACATTGCCGCTTTGCTCTTTTTCATTGTATTTGCTTGTTGCCCTCTCTCGTGGGGGGTAGCCGTCCAATAATAGTGACTCCTTGTTTTGTACTACTTAAAATCCCCTCCGCAGACCTTCTCTGCACCAGTTCTTGTTCTCGCTTCCTTTGTTGGGGGGAACACTTGCTGATTTGCACCTTTTCTCTGTGCTCCTCTTTGTGTGGTCGACAGAAATAACACTGCCCAAAAAAAAACCCCTCTGGCGGCTGCTGCTCTCGGGCTCTTTTTCATCGCTTGCCACCACCACCCACGACACGCCACCAGCAGCAGCAGCGCGCTGCATCGCCACTCCAGGGCAGCAATAGAGTGTTCAGCCACCGGACTTTTCGTCCTCTCCGCATTGCTGTGTATCCGAAGTATTGCGTTGATAGGTAGTGTTAAGTTGTGTGAGCAACACCGCCCAAACCTTACAAAGGCTCTGTGTGTGTTGTGCTTTTTCGCATCGCTCACTGAGCAAGGCTGTATTGGTAAGGAGGGCAGGACACACAACTGAGTTGGAAGTGAGGGCAGAGCAGTAACACCACCAGCAAAAACACAAAAAAGAAATAAGTAACGAAGGAGGAGGTGAGGGAGAGGAGCGCGCCCAAGTTTAACAGACACACAAACAATACACCATGTGGAACGACCCGCGTTCCCACTACGGCCAACAGCAGCCACAGCAGCAACAACAACAACAACAGGGAGGTGGTGGGCAGGCAAGAGGCCAACCCTATTCCTTCCAACAGCAACCAACAGGACAGTATCAACCCACCAGCGCTCCACAGTCAGGCTACGCTGTCGGCGGTGTCTCTTCTGCTGGTTATCCACAGCAGCAACAGCAGCTACCTCATGCCTCGCAGGCACAACAGCTGCAACAATTGGTGAGCCAGCGCCTCATGCAGCAACAGTCCTCCTCTGCAGTTCCCTCCCAACCTCAGCAGCAACAGCAGCACCAGTCCTTTCAGCAGCAGCAGCTTCAGCCTGCTCAGCTATTGCAGCAGTTAGGGCTTGGCCAAGACCTATCCGCTCTGTTGGCGCAGGTACAGGCAGCCACTCAACAACCACCACCCCAACAACAACAACAACCACGATCACAACAGTACCCTTCGGCGCAGGATGCATCCCTTGCGTTCTACGAACAGCTGCAACAGCGGCAGGGCATGGCAGGAGCAGCTCCATCTAGCACTTCTGCTGCTCCACAAACTTCCTCATACTACTCTACTCAACAGCAGTCCCTCTCACAACCTTCCTCCTCCGCTCGCCAGCAGCCACAGCAGTTTTCTGCTGGGTTCAGTGCTCCTCCTACCATGGGCTCCGCTCGTAGAGGAGGTGGAGGAGGCTATGGTGGTTCAGCTGGCGGTTATCCTCCATCCTCTCATGTGGCTCGCCAGCAGAGCCAATCATTGCCACCAAGGGATTATCCGCCCACGAGACCTGACAGAGGAGCAACAAGGGGACCTGCCAGAATGTCATCTCCCCCAGTCAATGTCGCCCTCTCTGTAACTTCTTCTTCCTTCTTCCTTCTTCCTTCTTCCTTCTTCAGAAGCGTTCTTTCTTCTCTCGTTCTATCTTCCCCCCTTCTCTTTTTCACTCTCTTCCATAGCTAATGCAACTTATAAGAAACAACAGAAGCGTAGAGCAGACGTGCGTGAAACCCGCCGCCCCAAAAGCCCCCGAAGGACCACCCGCAGCCGAAGTCGCAGCAAAAGCCGAGAGCGGTCCAAACGAAAGTCGCGCTCACCTCCTTCACGTACCTCCAAAGAACGAACTGCGGAGAAAAGCAAAATACCCACTCCTCCAAAGGCTTCTTCTAACACGTACGTTCTGTCGTTTCTTCGCTATTGTATGATTTACACAGATGGATTGTGAAAGTCCCACTTATTTCTTGCTTTCAACAGGGTTAGGATTCCTTCTCTTGCGGTAACCCAGTATGAGCGAGACTACCAAAATGTGCAACACCGATACAAACTCCTGCATATTTCTCAGGACTTTACCCACCTTTATTGTCAATGGCAACGCAGCCTTTCGCAGCTTCATTCCTTGCAATTTACTAACCAAGTAGCCTTCAAATGCCATTCAAAAACAGTCGAGGTATGCTTCTTCCCTCACACTTGTTTGAGATCATTTTACGCACTGAAACAAAAATCCTCCTTATTACTTACAGGATGGAGAAATCCAAGTATCAGAAGAGGGTATAGGTGATATATATAACGGGGTGGCCTATACTGTCCGCTTTGTGCCCTTTTCTGGACATCCCGCCGCACTATCTTCACCAGACTCCATTCCCAGTCAACACCTTTCCAAAATGTTGAAGTTCTTGGTTTGTAAGAAATCTCGTGGAGAGCTAGGGTGCTTTGGTGGATTCTGGTCCAGTGCTCTTGATGGGGCTGATCCCACTGACACCACCACTCTCGTCAATACTGCCAAGTTTCTCTCTCTCTCTCTCTCTCTCTCTCTCTCTCTCCCCAAATCGTTTCTGGAGACAATTACTCATTAAGTTTTGCGTATCGCTGTTTTCGCCAGACGTTGGGCCAAAGCACAGCTCAATGTAGATTTTTCAACTATAGAGAGCCAGCACTGGATAAGATTTTTAGATATCCATTACTACCGCCCAAACTCTCCATCTGCCTTATGGGGCAAACCAGTGAATGCCACAGCGCTCCCTGCACTCACCGACCAGCCAGGCTACGGCAACATGCAAGCTGTGCCCACCATTACTGTTGTGTTCCTCGTTGATTTGTCATCTGCGCCTTCCGAAGTGGTGAAGGTCCTGCTTCCGCTTGCCCACCCAGCCGATCTCAAATGAGTTGCTGACAAATGCACTTATTTATCACTCTCACAGGCAGGGACCGCTAACGTTACACGCCAACCGTCGCCCCAAAACAAGGAGTTCCCAGAATCCAGCGGTAAGGAAGGACAGGAAGAGCCCACCACACTTGAAGTAGTTGTGCCCTCTTCTAAGCAACACAGCCTGCGGGCGTTGGACATTTCATTAGACGGCTTGTTAGACTACGAAGAAACTGACCGCTACGAAGACACATTCGAACTCTCTCTCTTTGCCGAGTCCTTCAATGAAATGTTGCAACGCGACTTTGGTGCCATCATCAAACAAGCACTCCATTTGCTGACGGATAGGCAGATAGCGTCTGGTGCGCTTCCCTCCAAAACGCGGAAGCGGCCACGTGATGCCTCGCAACACGCCGACGCCTTGCCTACAAGTTCCACAAAGAAAGGGAAAAGTTCCGAAAAGCCCAAGCAACAAGCCATCAATGGCGGATTCCCTAAGCAGGCAACTATAACTGCAACACCAATCGGAGCGCATCCCTTAACTGGTACCGACGCAGACGCGTCACCCAACGAAAAGGTTAACAAACAGGACCTAGATCAGAATCAGGATAAGCAGGAGCAAGACATGGACCATGATAAAGGGCACGAGCAGGAACAGGTGCAGCAACAACAACAGCACTCTATGGAAGAAGAGAGGGCAGAGGAGGCTGCTAATCAAGAGATCATTCTTACGGAAGAGGCAATGGATCAACAGCAGGGGCAGGAGCAAGAGCAAGAGCAAGAGCAAGAGCAAGAGCAAGAGCAAGAGCAAGAGCAAGAGCAAGAGCAAGAGCAAGAGCAAGAGGAGCAAAAACCGCTGCAAGAAGAGACAGAAGAGGAGGCGGCCGCCACACTTGAGTCATTGATACTGCCAGTCAGCCAGCAACATGATGTTCTTGCTTTGCCAACAACCGAAAATGCAATGACACACGCAATCTCAGAAGAAGCATCATCAACAACCACAATGGAAGGAATAGCAACAGCCAACGTAGAGAGCAAAGAAAACCAAAGAAGCAAAGGAGCAGCAGTAATGACGGAGGGATGGGAAGAAGCAGCCGTGGTGGAGGGAGAGCGACGGTTGGTCAGCGCCTTCCGTTACTTTGACACCAGGGCCGAGGGTTTCCTTGACGAAGCCGAGCTAGAGAAAATCCTCTATGTCGTCAGTCCTTCGGCTGCTGGCGCTTCGGGTGGGACAGAAGAAGTAAGTGGGCCGGTGTCGCGTCGCTATGTCCGACTTCTCCTGAATACAGCAAGCGAGCTGGCGGGCCATCCACGTAAACGCCGCGTTTACTACACCCGCCTTTGTAACAGTCTCTTCCGTCCCTCTTCTTGAGCTCACCAAGCTACACCATTGCAATCAAAATTATAACAACAAGCATAACAGCTTTTATTATCAAGAAGAGGCAGCTGTATAAAAGTAGTACTGGCGATAAGCTGCCACATATTCCAGCAGAAATGCTGTGTTGTTTGTTGATAGGGTGAGCGAAAGAAAGAAAGAAACGACAAGAAAGAAAGGAGAAGGCCAATACACGTACAAAGCACAGAACGCAAGCCAGGCACACGTAACAGTTTGTTGAAAACAAAGGACATAGATCCTTTCCTCGTAAAAAAGGCTTCGAAGAAGGGACTTCGCACGAGATAGTACAGCCACAAACCACGCCTTCGACTAAGTTCTTCCTGCTCTTGCTCCGTGAGCCGCGTTTTGGCATTCGCTTGTGAACTATAATGTGCGCTCGTGACATCCACGCCCAGAGATAGCAGCCAAGGCAGCCACGACTTGCGGCCAAATAACCACATGCCCACCACTGTTGGAAATGTTTGGGTGAGGAGAGGAGACAGAGAGACAAAGAGAGAGAAGCAATACGATAAATCATAGGTCGCAGAGTCCAAAGCAATTCGCCAATAACCATCTCAATGGGGCCAACGGGAGTGAGCTCTAAGTCGCCGTGATGAACTTCAGTTCTGCCGTTTGGATGTGTGTTGGATGTGGTGTGTTGGTGTTCAAACGCATTAGGAGATGGCGGAGAGGGCTCTGCTGGTACGTGAGGCCTCAATAATGTCTCTCTAACTTTGCGACGATTTCTCCCGTATTCCTGACAGTCATCGTAGGGATGGCTCAGTTAGCATGTTGCGAAATGAAGCACTTGAACTCAAAGGTACACTTACACGGTCGTTGTGATAAGGCCATCCCTCTTTTCTTTTCTTTTGCTTAGCATCGTCAGTGGTGAGCGCCCACCTGCAATGTTATATCGCATTCATGTAAGTGTCCTATTCAACTAGGCATGCAAGAGAGAGAGAGAGTGTGTGTGGCAGTTGTAGTACCTCCGACGCTCCTCCTCCAAAAACTCAGCAGGGGTTTTACTCTGAAGCACCTCCGTGCGGTCTCTCACCCGTTGGTGCACCATAACCCTCCCTCTGTGTCTTGCTAACAACAGTAACCGCACCACCACCCTAAAAAGAAGCGAGTCAACTCACGTCTCCTCCTTAAGAGAAAAAAAGCAGAAGAAGAGGGAGAGAAGAAGAACAAGAGACTTGAGGCATTCAACAAGAGCGGCAGCACGCCAGCGGCCGCGTTCACCCCAGGTCTTGCGAGCGGCTATTTCCACAAAGAGCTCTATGTTCTGAAAGACGCTCATGAGAACGGTCAGCCGCTGGACTATTTTGTCTGTAGGAAAGAAGATGTGGTCGGGGGAGGGGGCAACCCCCTCCAAGGTGTGATTCTTGGAGAGGTGGGCAGCATCAACAGCTGTGGGTGCATTCTCCTTGCGGATCTCTGCCTGTTTCTGTTGAAGGTGCTTCAACACGACCACATCGTGGTACAGTGTCAACAAGCCTACTCCCGAATACGCTGTTGGTTCCGCGGTAGTCAATAAGGAATAGGAACAAAAGGAAGAGAGAGGAGGAGGAGAAATGTGAGTTTACGAACCTACTTCGGCAGCGAGTTCTGACTCGCGAAGACGAGAAGGGGAAAGAAAGAGAAGACTTCGCAAAGCGCTCTCCACAAAGCCGAACGACTGGGCGTTCTCCACAACCACGGACTCGTACCACTGCTTGGCCTTCTCCATGCAAGCGTTCTTCCTTTCTTTGGTGGGTTGGTGACCCCTCCCCAAATGAGGATGCCTGGAGGGCTGGCCAGCTCCTGCTTTAACTGTGCAGGCATTGACCTGCGATGGAGCAGGAGAAGGCCAAAAAGGAGGTTAGGGCTCGCCTTGGAGAGGGTAGGGCTGATCCCTCCTCCATTCCCCCTTTTTTCTTCTTCCCCCTTTTTTTTTTTTTGCTGTGTTCTCTCCTTCTTCCGGTTTGTTTGGCCCTAACAGCCGCCGCCCCGCGAAGAACACACGCCTCCCCCAACCGGAGAAGTAAGAAAGGAAATGGGCAAGATCAAGAAGAGCACAAGGAAGTTCCAGAAGAAGCTTCCCCAGACGCTTGCCACACGCAAGCAGCACCAGCTGAAGGCCAAGTCAAGGCAGCAGCGTGGCCGCGGCTCCTCCGCAGCGGAGGAGGAAGCGGGGGTGGCTTCCGCATTTGCGCTCTCCGCAGCCGGTAGCGAAAACGGAGATGACGCCCTCCAACAGCAGAACGTGGAGGAGTTTATGGACTCTGGCTTTTTGCGTGCAATGGAAGAGCAAGACGCTGAGGATGACTCGGAGGAGGTAGGTACTGCTCCCCCTTTAAAAAAAAAAAAACAAAAAAAAAACATTACAGCAGTGTAGTCACAGTGAGATCCGTGTAGAGAGACAGTGGATCTAATATTTTCCCCTTCCTCTGTCATTCTCGGAATACAAGGATGAAGAATCGGATGAGGCCAAAGAAAGTGAGGAAAGCAGCATAGCCGCACACAAACGCGACTTGGAGAAACTCAAAGAGACAGACCCCGAATTTTACGCTTTTCTGCAACAAGAAGATAAAGAGCTCCTCCAATTTGGAACTGGTGAAGAAGACGAAGATGATGAAGTGGAAGAGGAAGAAGAAGATCAGGGCGAGGAGGAGGCAGCAGACACTGGAAAACCCGCTAAAAAAGCGTCCACTGGTGGGGCGGGCGTTGGCACTACTCTTACCGCGGAGATGACCGAACAGTGGGGCAAAGCTGCCCTTGAGGTTTGTTCTCTCTCTCTCTCTCTCTCTCTCTCTCTCTCACGAACACGCCTCTTCGTGTTTCCACTTGAATAGGGCTCACTTCCAGCGACCAAACGACTGGTAGTAGCCTTTAAGGTAGCCTGTCACACGAATGACGCTGATGGAGAAGCAGCCGAGAACGAGGTTCATCAAGCCATTAACATTGCTGACAGCGATGCATTTAACGGACTTGTGCTGTTCTGCCTTAAAAGCATGCCCCTCATATTTGACAAACTGTTGCTGTACAAACGGCCTTCTGCAGAAGATGCTTCTGCTTCCACCCCACCTGTGTACGCTATCATATCTATTACCATTATTGCTAGTTCCGTTCTTTCACCATTACATTTTTGGCTTAATACTGACGCTGTGACGTTGAAAAACAGACTGCCTAACCGTAGTAGCTCTTGGAAACGGGTGGAAAGAGCAGTGAACAGTTATCTTCAGAACTTGCTTCACTTTTTGCAGCAACTGACAGATCCAAAGATGGTCGCTTTTGTGCTTAAGCACAGCATACCGATGGTACCCTACATTGCCTCCATCTCTAAATATGCCAACAAGTACCTCAAAGCCTTTCTCCAACAATGGAGTCGCGCTGAAGAAGAGACAGCCCGTATACTCGCCTTTCTTGCAATACATAAGATGGCAACGATGGTGCCCTACCCCTTTATTAATTCCTGTTTGAAGGTGAGCATTTAGTCCTGTTATTTTCCACCTTTGCTAATTTTTTCTCCCTCTCTCTTGTGTGTATGTGTTATGTTCCCCTTTTGTGCTAGGGAGTATACCTCACTTTTGTTCGCAATGCCAAGTTCGTGAACGCCAAGAACATTAGCCACATCCAGTTTATGATGAACAGCATAGTTGAGCTGTACGCTTTGGATGAGCGCGCCGCCTATCAACACGCCTTTGTCTACATCCGCCAATTGGCTATCCATCTCCGCAATGCCATGTCTATCAAATCCAAGGTTTGCAATCAGAGTCCGCCAAAGCAATATACACATTGATTCATTCTCTGTTTCTCTGTTTCTCTCCCTCTCTCTCATCCGTTGATGCAGGACGCAAGCCAAAGTGTGTATAACTGGCAATACATCAACTCGCTGCGTGTATGGAGCAAGGTGCTGAGCAGAGGTGGCGGCCAAGGAGAGTTACAGCATTTAATTTATCCCTGGACTCAAGTCACACTGGGTGTTATTCGTCTGCTGCCTACTCCACGCTACTACCCTCTCCGCTTCCTTTGTATTCGTTCGCTGAACGAGCTTGCTGCAGCCACAAACACGTTTATTTGCCCACTGCCTTACTTGTTAGAGGTACTGTTGCATACTCACCTCTTCTTCGTCTTAGTATTAAATTTACCCTTTGAATAGGTATTGGATAATCCTGACTTTAAGAAGAAAGCCAAGCCCTCTGACATGAAGCCAATTCATTTCCAAAGTGCTTTGAAAGTTGGACCAAAGGCCCTCCACACGAGCGTCTACACCGTACGTTGCAACAGGTTCTCTTGACTTCCGAGTGTACTAATTATTTTTAAACCCTTTTTAACGCTCAGAAAGGAGTGTTTGATGAGTTGATGGAACTGCTGCTGGAAACAACAGCGATTTACTCTCGCAACATTGCTTTTCCGGAGATCATTCTTCCTGCTATCACTGCTTTGAAGAAATTCCAAAAGAGTTGCAAGAACGTTTCCTTCAGCAAGGAAATTGCCCAGTTTATAGAAAAGGTAAACCACCCGTTTTTTTTTTGGCTTTGTTTCTTCAGAACATGTTAGCCCTTTGAGCTCTATCCAAGTGACGACAACTTTGAATGCGTTTTGCATTCCTGAAGTGCAGCCGTGGTTTCGGTTTTCGAAACTACATTTGCACATTTCGCATGATTTCTTTAATGTTATAGTTACTCTGATGGATGATGACCTCTTTTCCCTGTTTTTTTACCCTTTAATGTTGCATGGCTTCTCTGTGTTCTTCCTTTCTCTATGGTGGTTGTAATGCTAACTTTGATATTTAAAGGTTGAAGAAAACGCCAATTTTATTCAGGAGCGGCGTGATAAAATAGAGTATAGCCCGTTTGAGTTGGCCACCAAAGTAACAGCAGATGCCGCTCTTGGCACGATCTCCACCACACCCCTTGAAGCCTTGAAAGTGCTGCGGGAAGGCCTCTACCGGAAACGCAACGAGTCGCTTAGGGCCGCCGCCGCCGCCGCCAGCCATCACGAAGACAGCGATGAGGAAGAAGACATTGAACAAGATGATGAAGAGGAAGAGGAAGAAGAGGAGGGACATGACAAGAAGAAGGCACAACGCGGCCAAGGCAAACAGCAACAAAAGAAGCAACACCAGGCACCGATTGCTGTAGCTGGCAGCGAGGACGTTGTCGAGGAGCTGGTCCTTTCTGAGTCGGACTCTGACTCATGATTCACTTAAAGCGGCTCTTTGGTCCAGGAAGGGATTGTTAATACGCTCTTCAATTTATAGACAAAAGAAGACAATATTAATCTTCGCGTTTGGGACGTTTTGCTGCAGGTGCCCTATCCTTTCCTCTGTTTTCTTCTTCCTCCGAGTCTTCTTCCTCCGCCATCGGGCTTCCCATCCATGCCATTTCTTGGGGGAGTAACGCCATCACCAGATCTTCTGTGGCAAGTGTGTTTTTTTACTTTTGGAGGCTCGTGTTTTTGTATGCTTTCCCAGGGTGCTGCTAAGAAACTTGTTGCACCGAGTTCCATAGATGAAGTCACCAACTGCGGTGAGGGTCGGCTGTGCAAGCAAAATAAGTTGCTCCGGATGAAACTATTGATGAGGTCCACCTGTGCTTGTGTAAAGCCAGCCCAACTCACAACAAATCGGAGGTGGCAAACACTCTTGTCTCGAGGCAATTGCCGCAGCTGATTCTCCCACGGACTTTGTAGTTTGGTGTGTTGCTTTACATCCTGTGACTTGCCGCGAAGGAACCAGTCTCGTGAGGTGCTGCGGATGGCCTCCAAGTCACTGCGGTAAATAGGATGTCGGGCAAGCGCAAACCAGATTTTCCTAACAGCACTCGAGACCAACGAGATTGTTGATGCAAAGGATTTACGACGTTGGAGGAGGCAAATAAAATATATTGTCCCAAAGGGTGCGTTCATCGTAGGCGCACATCGTAACCGAGCTTGTTGGGGAGTGGCTCTGTAGCTTTCCACGCACAGTCCTTCTAGCCAAGTGGTGGAATGGGGGAAGGGCGACATAGGACGCCTCTATCGCCTTTGTCATGGCCTGGACAGCCTCCAAAGTCGGTGGACCAAGACCACCCACCGCCATCGCTACAGGATGAAGAAAGCGGCGGCCAGGATCCGCTTCAAGATCCGCAACCTGGTGGACGACCTCCACAAGAAGCTGGTCAAGTGGTTGGTGGAGCACACCACCATCTTTCTGCCCAGTTCGACACCCAGAGGATGGTTACTAGGGCCAGAGGAGGATTGGATCGAGGACAACAAGATGCCATGCTGACTTGGTCCCACTACAGGTTTCGTCAGCGGCTCTTGAACAAGGTCAGAGAGTATCCATGGTGCAACGTGGTCATCTGCGATGAACACTACA
Organism: Balamuthia mandrillaris; assembly: GCA_031835245.1. NCBI lineage: Eukaryota > Discosea > Longamoebia > Balamuthiidae > Balamuthia > Balamuthia mandrillaris. The sequence continues at coordinate 93,311 of JAVKOQ010000141.1, read as the reverse complement.
CCTCCAAGAAGTGTGGGCGATGTGGCACCCTCAACCATCAACTTGGACGCAAGAAGACGTTTCTGTGCAGGGCTTGTACGTACATTGCGGACAGGGATGTCAATGCAACACGGAACATCATGCTCCGCTTCTTCTCTTTGCTTCATGGGCTCTGCATTGGGACCTACCCCACTTCCACCTCAATAACCTGGTGGATGCAGAATTTGTGCAGGCTTGACCAAGATTGTTAAGTTTTGTATAAGTTTAATAGTGGGCGCCTTAGTCTGTGTGAAGATACCTTGAAGTTAAGCGTAGAGAGACACAAGGACGACGTTTTTCTTGTGCATCATAGAAAAGTGCTGGCTGATGATGTACCCACGGAAAGGTTTATCCCCCACGCCACCAATCTCTGTGTAGCGTATTCAGCTAGTGTATGCAGACGCTCCAAGTTCACTTGCCCAAGACCTTGCTCTTCTTGTTCTTCAAGTGATTGTTGGTTAACGCCACTTCCACAATGGTTGCTGGCCAAGTTTTTTTGTAGGGCAAGTTGCTTGCATGCGGAGAGAACATCGACTAGTATATGTTCAGCTTTGCCACGAAGAGGCGATACCATGGTAGCTCCATCCTCTTCCTCCAACAAGCAAAGCAAATGCAACAATGTCAAGTTGGCTTGTTCCTTTAGTGCCGTCATGTAGCGCCTCTCTGAAGAAGCTGAAGAAAATGGGACAACCCTCAGCCTATCCTGGTGGACATTTGCTTCATGGTTTTGTCTATGCCGCGGTATGGTTTGAAAAGGTTATCCACAGCGGAGTGAGAGAAGTGAGTAGGTCTCAGAGGTTTTATGGCTGGGATTTCAAAGCAGTGTTGGAGAGGAATACATACTGCTCGGTAAAATATTGGTGGTTGCTGTCAAAGTCGAGAGAAGGCGAGAGAATGGCCAACAACGAGTACCAAAGGGGAGCCAAAGCGTTGCCATAAAAGCGTCTGCTTACAGGAGCACGCAAAGCCCTTGCTGCATTGATGCGTATCTTGAAGTTGGGATGCTGCAGTGTATTGTTGAGTGCAGATATTCCATTGATCCTTTTGTTCTTTGACAAACGGTGAGCCCCTTGCTGCCATACTACCGCCCTGAAAGAGGGCGCTATTCTGCAAAAGATTGTTTAATGCGTAGCATGTGTTCCATCCAACCTACCACAGCAGAAAAACACCAGTGTTACCCACGATGTTGATAATGTAAGAAAATGTGATATATATTGTACCTTGGCAGAGGATTGGCCAAGGCATTCTAACAACGAGGAAATGATGGTTTGCAGTTCCGAATGGAGTCCTTCGTCAGCACAGAGCATTTGTGGGGACAGGAATCGGCAAGTATTGCCTAACGCGCGAACGGCATTACAGCGGACCCGGTCATTATCACTGCACGCCATAACTAGGCAGCTTGTTAGTGAGCGGAATGTTGAGATGGGTATCTCTGACAACAGCTCATCCGTAGAACCAGTTGACGCCTCGCTCTCGCTTTTACGCCTGTTTACAATGAGAAGTATGGTTAGGTGAGACATCTTAAGTTTTCTGAACGTTGAAAGTACCGAATGGCGGCCAATGTATCACACAAATTTGCGAGGGACCAACAGCTCCGTACTCTGACGTTGAGATTGGTGTCTTGCATGGACTTCACTAGTAAACCAGCACAGTCATCTAAAAACAGATAATCCTCCTGCATGCAAGGAAACAGCACGTAAATGCCTAACGCCTGTTTATAAGTTCCAGTCAGTAAGTAGCTCATGGAAGAGCTAAAGCAAACCAACCCTGCTGGCAGCTGCCTTGACAACAGCAGCTTCATCAGTAACAGCACCAAGTATGAGAGTTATGCACAAGAGCCGTGTTTGTTGCTAAAAGCAGTTACATTATCAGCAAGCGAACCAAATGGGAATGGAAACAGCAGTATCTCACTTACTGGCAGTTGCTCAAATGCAAGCGGTGGAATGTGGGAGAGCACACTACAAACACAAGCCCGCACCGAGTGAGAAGCATCTTGAAAAAGGTGAGGTAGTGGAGAGCTTAGCAGTTGGGTCCAGAATAACTTCGCAAAAGAGAAGGGCAGTCCGGAAAGATCCATTAAGTTGATTTTTAAGCTCTTCGCAAAGTCTTCTATGACCTTCGCTGCTGCAAAACGCAGAGCAGAGGAAGAGGCTTCCAGGTGCAGAAATACAGGTGGAAACACCTTGCTAAATGACTTCGGTCCTACAAAGAAATGAGGATATGCGCTACAAAGGCTTCCCAGGCATTGCAGTGCCGCCACTTGTAGGCTTACTGCTGCGCTATTCTGCTGCATATTTACGAGTATCGATTCCACTAATGAGCCTGTGTGCGTGCCTTCTGGCTTCTTCATTTCTTCCTCTTTGCTTTCCTCTTGCGCAAGGTGTTGAGACCACACAGCGTAAACAAAGGGATCAAGCTCCAATAGTGCTGATACCTCATTGTGGGAACCTTGTTGCCCAAATACAGCGGCCAGACAGACAAAAGCTTCACTCCGAATGCCTACTTCTGTATAAGCGGTGTAAAACGAACGACATCAGCAAAACACATGGGTTACAACTAGACGCAACTCGTTAGAGAGAGAACGGAGCAAGGGAGCAACGAGGACCAGGGAGGGAAACGAAGGATTTCAGGCGAGAAAGAATGGCAGTAAGGAACCCATCAGAAAGTTTTTCGTAGGGAGCGGCGCTGACCAATGCAGTAAGACACTAGCATAAAAGAAATGGGAATATTAGAAGTGCTTCGGATAAAGAGGCACGCACTTGGAGTGTATATATATCACTACCCGTAAAAGTTGGTTTAGACAAGATACATTGTTCTCTTTGTCAAGCGCTGTAAACAGGCCGTTGTGGACTTCTCGGATCATATGAGCTAGTGTTTGTGAGAATGGCACAAAGGCCCGATTTAAGGGTCTCCTTTCCTTGCTTCATTAGATTTAGTGTGGCGTTAGTGTGTCGGTTTTACACAGAGAAGAGCAAGAGAGAGAGAGAGAGAGAGAGAGAGAGAGTACTACTCACTGCTCCTCAACAGCAACCATAAAGGGTTTTGAGCCCTCCAAAACGGCGGTGAGTACGGCGGCAGCTTGTGATCGTATTTTGGGATGGGAATCATGTAGGAGGAGTGTAAACAAAGAGGGAGATAATGAGTGCGGCGAAGATGGAAGGAACCAAGTCCAAAAGGCGTAGAGTTTTTTCGGAGAACGTCTGGCAACAGCTTGGAGGCAAGCCATAGCATGGAACTGCACTTTCCAAAGATGACGGCCCTCTCCGGGGGCCTCGCCATCAGAAGTTTCTGAGTCAGAACTATACAGAATGTGGTGAGTGGGAACGGGAGAGGAATTCACACGGTTGCCGTCCTCCGGCGCCCGCTGTTGCTTGTGCCACTGGCATTCAGATGTATCACTTGACGATTTCTGCACGACTACGGCAGCAGTTGCAACTGCGGCTGCTGCTGATGACACCGGTGCTCCTATTATAGGTAATGATGATAATGATAGGTAACGCAAATGATACGAAGAGGTGCTGAACAAAAAAGAGGTTGGACGTACCGAAAAGGAGCTGCTTGAGTGTTGTAAGAAGGGAGGTGAGCTGTGGTTCGTGCGCGTGAGACTCAGATATTATTGTGGCCAAACTCCGCAAACTGCTGGATAATAACTTAACTACGGATGTCAGTCATTTTACACTGCAATTATTGTAGCCGAAAAGGCAGAAGCGTTGCTGAAAAATACAAACCCGTATAGAGGATGCTCTGTGCGTACCACCACTAGACATGATGCCAGTAGTTGCTGCAGAGGTGTATTGACCATAGCCAAGCTCTGTGGAGAGTGTGGCGTAGAGCAGGCGATAAAGGTCAGGATAGCTGTTGCTCATGCGGGACCCACACCTGGAGGCTAAATTTCCAATGCACAAACATGCCAGTCGGACAACATCTTTGTTGAATACCTGCCTTCCATCCGCTAGAGGCATCAACAGCTTCAACAACTGCTCTTGTCTTTGCTTTTTCAGCACGAATGATCAGAATTGCAACAAGGAGCGCAAGAAACAGAAAAGCACAAGAACGAACAACTTGAAGACCAAAAAAGAAGAGAAGGAGAAGCGTGTCATCCACGAGAAGACAGAGAAGAGAAAGCCAACCTTGTGAGGAACAGCGCCACCTTTGAAGCCAAGGGCCAAAGTGAGAACTCTCAATGCATCAATAAGGAGGAGCGGATCCCTTAGCACCGTTTTAGATGTTGCAGAAATGAGGCGAGCCATGCTCTCCAATAAACGGTCAGAATCAGGGTGGATGGCGTCGTGCAGGCCGCCCAGCTGCTTGCTCAGCAGGCTGCCTAACAATTGACAGGAGGTGGAGGCAAGGCCCCTGTGGTTGCTTCCCGATGTCAGCGATAAGCAGGCCAACTCGCCCAATAGCTCCACCAAGCGTCCGCTCTCCTATTCTCCAACATACATAATGCGGGTTACAGATTGCACAAACTCCCTCCTCTATTCACACTCCCCATCTCCAGCAGAAGTACGCAGCAGCAGCATAAGCAACTGACCTGTTTAGAAAGAGCAGCATCGGGTAACTGTGCGCTCTGCAACAGAGGAAGCAGAGCTTCCAGCTCTGCTTTCAGCTCTCCCTCTTTGAGCGTGTCAGAGCCTCTGCTTCCCCTTCCTCTATCTACACTCGCAGTAGCAGCATAGAGCTGCAGCCGCCATTCAAGCTGGAGTGTTAGCTGGTGCCACCACTCCATTCTTTCTTCATGCTGCAGTTGGTGGCAACCACTGGCCAGTACTGTAGCGCAGCTGCCGCCCTTCTCCCTTCCAGTGGCAGCAATACCACCACCACGACTAGCAGCAGTTGCGCTACCACTACCACCACCACAAGCAGCAGCAACGGCAACGCCACCAACTCTGTCCATGCTACTTGTGGTAGCAGCTACACCTGCTTCAGCCATTGGTTGTTCAAGTTGCTGGTTGAGGGGGCGGTTCACCTCCTCCTCCTCCTCCTCCTCCTCCTTGTGTGGTTGCGGGTGTGTTCGACGTTGGCGTGGGCGTCGACGGTGCCGCTGCTGTTGTCGTCGCGGCTCTGGCGAACAGGGGGAGCTCTCTTCCTCCGCCTCTGTTCTTCCAGCCTTGCTACAGTGATGGCTGCGGTAATAATAATGGTTGTGGTGGTTGTTCATGGTTTGGTCAGTGGCAGCTAGCTGCTTGTGGTGGTGGTCGTTGGTCGGTGGTCGTTGTCGTTGGTTTTGGCTCGTAGCAAGCAGCAGCAGCTCCTCCCCTCTGCTTTTTTTTAAATGTCGGCCACCACTGTTTTCAGTATATCACCGGAGTCGAACGGGCGGAAAGAAATTTCTAATAAAATAACAACAAACAAAAAACTCACAGCAACTTCTTCTTCACTTCCACACCACACAAAAACCACACCACTGCCGGGGCAGCCGACATGGTTTGTTGCCACTTTGTCCGTTTGGGCTCCTCCCCAATAACACTAAGGTTTACGCTTGTGCTTTATTTTGTGAACAGTTACGCTTCGTTGCTATTGATGAGGCAAGCAGCGAGGAAGAAGAACAAGAAAAAGAAGAACGTATTGAGCTCCAAGAAGCTCGCTGCCTTGCTGCCTACAAGAAAGCCCTTCAGTTTCAACAACAAGGCAACACAAAGGATGCTGAAGCAACCTACTTGCAGCTCCTGGACACACCGCTTCTACAGGTTCTTCCTTTTCTCCCGACGCTCTTGCCCTCTCTCTCTCTCTCTCTCTCCCTCTCCCTCTCCCTCTCCCTCTCCTCCCTCCCTCTCCCTCTCCCTCTCCCTCTCCCTCTCCTCTCCCTCTCCCTCTCCCTCTCCCTCTCCCTCTCCCTCTCCCTCTCTCCCTCTCCTCTCCCTCTCCCTCTCCCTCTCCCTCTCTCCCTCTCCCTCTCCCTCTCCCTCTCCCTCTCCCTCTCCCTCTCCCTCTCCCTCTCCCTCTCTCTCCCTCTCCCTCTCCCTCTCCCTCTCCCTCTCCCTCTCCCTCTCCCTCTCCCTCTCCCTCTCCCTCTCCCTCTCTCTCCCTCTCCCTCTCCCTCTCCCTCCCTCTCCCTCTCCCTCTCCCTCTCCCTCTCCCTCTCCCCCTCTCCCTCTCCCTCTCCCTCTCCCACCTCGCTTCGCTTTATCTGTCTCTTTTCTCTCTGACGTCTTGTGCCCTTCTTCACGTCGCGTTTTGTTTATTTTCTGCGTGCTCTTCCCCCCTTCGCTGACCTCTGTATGGGCTTCTTACCTGGTATGCGTTTTACAAAGGGACGAGAAAGAAACGAACCTTCCATCCAAAAACTTCGCTACCTGTGCCTGAAGAACTTGGCTGCCCTCTACAAAAAGAAGGAAGAACTCAACACCTCTCTCCAATATTATGTGGAGGTACGTTTATTTTTGGTTTTTGCTGATGATGCTGTTAACCATCCCACATGGAAAGGCAGTGGCCTTGGAAGATCAGGATGTGGTGGTATGGCACCACATTGGACAGCTAGCAAGCCACTTGGGGAACCTCACCCTGGCCAGGTATGCCTTGGAGAAAGGCCTAACCTGCAATCCCTCCCATTGGCTTTGTCTGGAAGAGATTATTCAGGTAAGCTTATTGGTTGACACCGCGTAATGCATTGTTCAGAGCATTGGGAGGGTTGGTAGCTTCTAACTTTTCCGACAACGGGCCTCTTTGGCCTCTTTCTTTGTGTTGCAAAGCTCTTGTATAGCATAGGGGACTACAATAGCTGCTTACTTTATGTGGAACAGGCCATAAGATTGGATGCTGGCTTCAAACCCGCTCGCTTACTACGCGAGCACCTTTTAGGAGAGTTAGGCAAGCAGCCACGTTGGCCACCCATTGGAGTGGCGCCTCCTTGGGACGCTTCTAAATTGAACCTCCAGCAAGCAGCCAGTGATGCCACGACCAAAAATGAAGCCCCAATGGAGTACTACCTTAAAGAGGTGTCTTGGAAAGGGCTTACCACTCTATTGCTACACATTCACCAAAATGTCGTTGATAAAGGGTACCGCTTTCTTGCTTTGGTTGAGCCTAAGAATTCCTTCTTGCTCATCGATTGCATTGCCTATAGAGGATCGCTAGGAAAACCCTTGGTCATTAGAATAGAAAAGTTCACCTTGTCAAATCGCTATGCCACCAACCAGCATGAACAGGCTGGCTCGGCAACCCAAACTATCCGAGGAAAAGGTTCTAGTGGACGGGAGGCTAAAGAGGCAAAGGAACAAGACGTAGAGCAGGTTTCTCAGAGTGCCGAAAGCTCGCAAGAAGGAAAACAAAGCAAGCTCAAGCGCTCTACAGACAGATTTGGTTCGCGGCGCTCTACTCGTGTTAAAGAGTCTTCGGATGCCTCAACAAGCAAGCAGGCCGACATTCATCACTTTATTCGAAAGTTTATGGAACCAGACTTGTTAACAACCACATTAGAAGGGTATTCAGCTTCCCAATTTAGAGTGCATGAATTTCTGATCTGAGTCTGACTGATGTTCTGCATTCAAGCGGCCAAGAGAGCTCTGTACGTGGTCCTTGTGGTTGGGATACTACTAACCTAAGGACTACCAAGCGATACCATCCCACTGGTAATTCTTTATCAGCTATAATGGGTGAGCAACAAGCCCTGTCCCGCTTCCTCTGTGCAGATAACTCGCAAAGCGGAATAACGAAGCAGTTTTGTGGCATCATTCATGCCTTTCAATGCTTCTTTCATAGCGAGCTATTCACTGCGAGTAACGTCATTTGGAGCCCCGAATTGAAGGAGCAGGTTTTAAGGATTGGAAAAATCCTTGACACGCCCCAACCTTCAGCTCGAATGGTAATATATTACCAATTCCTTTTGTTATTGCTGTTCATTGTTTCTACGTTTCGTGATCCCTTTGTCTGATTGACTGTGCCTTATTGTATAACCCTAGCATCACATTGTGTTGGCGGAGCTATGTTTTGATCTGGCCAAACAGCAAAAGACGGTCACTGCAAGCGTACATTTTCCTCTCTCTGAGCACTACTTATCTTCTATACTTGTTGGATGGGATCAATTCTCGAATGGCGTGCATCCGGCCCTTGCAATCCGGTACTGACTAGTCTGTTACATCCCTGGTATTTATTTATATTTGATGCTCACCCTGATTTTAAAGATTATTGTGGTTGTTAGCAAGAGTTGAGGCAGCCAAACAGAACCACAAGGGAGCCATTTCGTATTTTAAGTTATGCCAACGTTCTCTTGGGGCCTTATTGCAGGAACAATCCCATCCCACTACCGAATCATATGGTTTGTGTTTTAGAGACAGGAGTATCCTATTATCTCATTGGTACGTTCACTTTTTTACGTTTCACGTTAAGCAAGTTTTCTCACCACAAGTCTTTCAAATTTCTTAGTAACCACGGGCACGTGATAGACGAAATCCATTTGAATAAAAAAATGGCGAAGCTTCAGTACCAAAATAGGTGGAAGCAAGTGAAATTGGCTTTTCAATCAGAGGATTATGACAAGGTTATAGATCTACTAGAAACCCAAGTACTGCCACCATTACCATCCACTACGGGAGGCAGCACTGTGACCCCAATGCCTGTTGTCGCTAAACTGCCTTATCACATCCACCTCCAGATGTTGGATCTTTTACAACAAGTACGCCTTTCACCATTTTAAAGAGTTTTCGTTGTAAATTCTGCCTACCCTAACATTAAAATAAGGCTTATAGATATAAAGGAGCTATGCTCAAAGCCCTTTGGGCTGGGCGGCAGTTATTGCATGCAGCCACCACTGACATAAATAACCAAGAGCTTATGGTTCCTCTTTCTCTCCCTCCCTCCCTCTCTCTCTCTCTCTCTCTCTCTCTCTCTCTCTCTCGCACATAGAGATAAGAGGCTAACACACAACTCAGATAAGGCAAGCCACCCAAAGCTTACTACAAAACTTGGGAAATGCCAAAAAAGAGAACCCTCTATTTGCGGAACCGCTCTTCAATAAGCTCAATACGTCGCTGCAATCTTGCATAGCAAAAGCCCTCTTCGAACTAGAAGAGTCTAGTGTGAACAAGTCTTTAATGGTGCCCCTGTTGCTCACTTTCTATCATTTACATCGGTTGCGTCCATCAACGCACTTTGCCTTACAGCTTCGCTTTCTGCGTAAGGCGCACAATTTGCTTGCCGCCAAGGGCCTGTGCAGAGTAGAACATGGAAAGATGTTGCATGTTTATATTGACACCATTCACAAGGCTCAAGACGAAATATCTCATCACGAAAACTGCGATTCAAGCGAAAGCGAATCGTCAGATGAACTCCCCTCTGCGTCCGACCTGCAAACAGATCTATATCAGTGCTTTTATTGTTTGTATGCAATTGAGTTTATGGTAAGTAACCCACTGATTTGTTACAACCTTGTTGTTGATAATACCATTTGTGTAGGATCATAAAGAACTAGAGGAGCATCCACATAACGCAACCACTCCACTCCCTAAAGAAACCAGAGATAAAGAATTCCTAGCCGAAATGTTTGAAACCTGCCTTCTCCCTTTTTCCTCTCATCTGTCCTCTTGTTCTTCCCGTGTAAAGAATTCTGTGTACCAGACCCTTCTCGACCTGTACTCATCTTTTGGACAGCTGCCTCCTCAATGTATGTACTTTGCCCTACTGAACAAATACTACCTTAAACTGACTTATGTTCTTGAAGTTGCACACGGGAAGCCCTACGTCTTGGATGTTATTGCTGGAAATCCTCGGCCGCTTTATAACGAGACTAAACAAGATGAAGACCACTCCCACGGAGACTCCTTAAGTTGTAAGATCTTGCTCTCTCTCTCTCTCCCCCTCTTCTTACTCTCCAAACTAACCTCGAGTATGTGTCCGCCACAGCTGTCTATAACAACTTATATTATTTGCTTGCTCGTTGCATGAGGAAGGACTCTGAACCGCAGCAAAGCACTAAGCATAGCGCTCGGCTAACCACATCTTGGCTTTGCAAGGTACATTCCAGCAACTTTTTCTGGCTAATAGGCTAACACCATTACACTTTCTCCGTTACAGCAAGATTTGTTTGCTAATCCGCGACGCGTAGAATCGTGGCGCTTGTTGGGTAATCTGTATAGAGATAGATTAGATCAACTCCTTGAGGATCATCTCCCCTGGGACTTATCTCAGCCTCTAGAAGCCGCGTCTCGGATAACAGACTATAGAGGCGTACGACGGCCTTGTCTATGTCTATGTCTTTGTTTTATGTCTTGATTTTGTTCGTTTGTTCGTTTTTTGGTTGGTTTTTTTGGCTTACGCTTTTGACACCAAACAGAGGGCTACTCGTTGTCTAGAAGAGGCCATTAAACTTGATAGCAATGACGAAGAAACGTGGCGGACACTTGGCACTATTTACCACACCCAGGCCCGCTATCTTCGTCAAGCTCAGATGCAAGTATTATCAGGGGAAATGCCAATCGAACGAACTCCAATTTATCAACAAAGTTACGAATGTTTTAAGCATGCCTATGATCTTCAGCCTGAATATTGGCTCAACCCGTATTTGTTGGGAAAACTTTGTTGCAAGCTGGGCAAGAATCCCAAGGTGCTTTTCCTCTTCGCTCGTTATCACGGAACTCAGTGAATAGACGGTGCTAAAATTTCATGTAAAGGAATACTTAGAGCTGTTTGCTCAGGCCGCTGCCCTTGTGTCCAAATCTTCCACCAGCGGACTTTCCTCCAGACAAGCTGAGCGACTCAGTACAGAGGGTGCTGAAGCATTTTACCGTCTCCATGCCTCTCGCACTAAGCTGCTATTGAATATGTATCTAGGCAAAGACTCTTTCAGCCAAGTTGATGTATGTTTATCATTATCACTTTCTTAGTTTGAGCTATTAACACTTGGAATACTTCTCTGTTCAGACCTTAGAGGCTATCCGAGCTCACCCATTTGACAGAGATGCATTCAGCAAAGGCTCAGATGCCACATCCGAATCAACGAGTACTGAAACGGGCTGGAATGAAACAACTTCATTGCTGCTAGAAGATTGTATTAAAGCGATGAAACACTGTCGGCGACTATATCCCTACTTTCACAAATCCGTTTATTTGGTACGGTTTCGAGACTCTTCTCTTTTGCCTTTTATCGCTATCTTTCATCCTTATGTTGTTTATTATCCTTTATGGTTGCATGGTGAAGCATGCTTTTGCCCTCCGGAATGGCCCCGCTCAAAGCATAACAGAGAGTAAGCAAGTGCTTGCCACACTCTTCAATGATAAGAAGCTTGGACGGAAGTTTGTTGACATTTGGAGAACCCACTTTGAAGAGTACTTTGCCTCTTCTCTCTCTCTCTCTCTCTCTCTCTCTGAGAATGCAACCACTCATTTGTTGAATGCAGGCCAGGTAAATTTGAGACCTATCGCAGAAAGTACATACTGTTCTACATTCAGCTGCTTTGGGAAAGCAAAGACCACGAACGCCTGGACGTTCTCTTGTTCAAGCTCCAGCGAGATCCTGTAACTGCCGGGCAGAAAGATCTCATAGAGCCTGCTTTGCTGGCTTATATTCGAGCGTTGGAATACCATGTTCAACAAATAATAACCAGCACTACCCACATTACAGGCAACCACGCTCCGCCTGCCATTATAGACCTTACCAGTTCTGCTGAATCCACGGAGCCACAAAGACAGCAAGAAGAAATCAAAGGCTTGTCTGTTGTTCAAGGAGACGCTACCAAGCTTCTACAGAAAAGTTATGACTTATACAGACAAAGTATGTCATTTAAGGAGAAGGAGGCCCACCGCAAAAGTGCAGAATCGCTGCTTGTGAGCGCCTATCAGCTTTATCTTTACCCAAATCCTTCTAGTCATTCTGGCTCACTTCCCCCCATCCCTACTTCGGAGAATATCGTCAGCATTTGCCAGCGCCTCTTTAAACCCAGGGACAAAAAAAAGCGGCCCCACTCCTCTACCCAGGAGTCTGACACTGCAACAGAGTTGTCCTCCGCCAATGATACTTTGGATGTATCACAGGTCCGTACTTACGTTATCTTTAACACCACCACCGACATTATTACTCACCTCCTCATAACCAGGCTCCAGTATTATCTGCAAAGTTGTCCCCTGAGTCATCTCCTAAAATTACCACAAGCCGCCCTCCCAAGAGAAAGAAAAAAATAGAGGCGCACCCAAATCGTGATAAACCACAACAGCGAACTCAGTCCGACTAGCGGCGCTAGTTTGCTGTTGCAAAGCCATAGGTGGTTCTTACAGCCAACACCAACAACACCTGGCTTGAGTCTTCTCTGCTGCTGCATTTTACTTAAAAACAGGAAAACCTAAAGGTGTGGCGCACACCTCTCTGCTCTCTCTGCTCTCTCTGCTCTCTCTGCTCTCTCTGCTCTTCTGAAATTTCGCACCCAATAGGAAGCATGGCTTTTATTCCTACTTCACTTTTTATGGATATCTTTGCCCCCTTTGCTTTTTGTTACTGAATAAATTTTTACACGAAAGAAGCAGGTGTGTACAATACGCAAGAGGCAGAGAATAAAGAGGTGCCAGTAAAGGGACCCATCCTACGCTTCTATTGCTACCAAGATGAATCCCTCCCAACGTAAGGCGGCAGAGGGCGGGCAAGAGATGTCCTTTATGAAAAGCCCCGAGAACGCTGATAAGCTCAACAAATGGGTTGGCACTCAGAAAAAAGCGTTCAAGAACTGGGCAAACTACTACCTGAAGGAAAGGAACCTGCAGATCCAGAACTTGGAAGAGGATTTGAAAGACGGAATATTGTTGATCAACCTCGTTGAAATTCTTACCGGCAAATCCGTAGGCCGCTACAACCGTAACCCGAAGCTGAAAGTGCAGAAGATAAACAACATCAATCTGGCGCTGGATGCCATCCGCAACAGCCGCCACCTCCACGTGTCAGCCAGTGCAGAAGGTAGTTCCACCCGTTTTTTATTTCTGCTTACCCACCACGCCACTATGTTCACGGTCTCTCGCTCACACTCACTAACAGATATCGCGGACGGAAACATCAAAATGCTGTTGGGCATCGTGTGGACCCTTGTTCATGAGTTCCAGCTGCAGTCTTTCTCCCCAGGTGCCTTTCTTTTTCACTGTATGAGTGTTGTGGACAAATACTAAACCAGCTATAAATTGATGTATGCAGAGGGTTCCAACAAGGAACAGGCTAAAGACCTCTTGTTGGACTGGGTTATCGCTGAGCTGCAAGACTACAAGGACCTGATTGATTTGCAATCGATCAAGCGCGATTTTCCCTCCAGTTTCAAGGATGGCAAAGTGTTCAGCTTGCTTGTACACAAGAGGAAGCCCTCAGCTATTGACATCGGCACACTAGACAAGGTTAGTTGCACTACAAAACTAGACAGAACGATGGAGAGAACGAGAAAGAGTTCAATTGCTAATTCTATTGCCATCTATTACCACTATAAGAAAAGCGCCCACGAGAATCTTGCTCATGCACTCGACACGGCTGAGAAGGACCTTGGCGTCCCCAAGCTTATTGATGTTGAAGATATAGTGACAGAAAAACCCGACGAACAATCCATGTTGACTTATATATCTTACTTCCGTTCGACCAGCACCAACCCGGTACGGTTGAATTTGGATCATTTCTCTCTCTCTCTCTCTCTCTCTCTCTTCTCTGTTCTCATTTCTCTCTCTTCCTTCTTCACGCTACTAATCCATTTACATAGTTCCTTCAACTGGGGGAGTCCATAAGGGAAACAGCAGACAAGCAAAAAGAATCAGAAAAAAGAATAGAAGAGATATCAAGGCAACAAAAGGAGCAACAAGAACAGTATGAGAAAAAGATGCGAGACTTGGAAGAAGAGCTCAAGAAGTTGAGAGAAGGAGGAAGCAAAGCCGCGAACGAGGAGGAAATAAAGAAATACAAGAAAAAGAAGAAAGAGCTGAAGGAACAGAACGAGGAATTGCGCAGGCAGTTGGAGAAGCAAAAGTTGGACAATGAAAATCTGCAGAACAAGCTTAAGGCCGCGGACAGCGAGGCTGAAAGCTACAAAACAAAGTATAAAGAGGAGAAGGAGAAGAACAAGCAGCTTCAGCAGGAGAACGAGGAGAAAGAAAGGTTGTTGAGGTCGCGAGGAGACGTCCTGAATTCCAAGGCATCCTCAGAAGAGCGTCTTCGTTCAGAAAACGAGCAACTGAAACAGAAGTTGGAAAAGCTCACGGCAGGAGGAGGCTCATCCTCAGCAACAGCAAGCAGAGCAGGAGGGGAAGGCCTGATGTTAGAGATAGAATTTGAGCAAGATATGGCCAGTATACAGAAGCAAGCTATCAGCGTGGAAGTAGCAGAGTTGAAGGAGTTGAACCACGAGCTTGAACTGCGCCTTGAGAAGGAGAGCATCAAGGCCAAGAAGCTTGAAGAAGAGCTGGAGAAGGCCAAGAAGGAGTACGTCGCTTTGGAAGTGGAGCTGGAGAGCATACAAGAAGAGAACAAGACTAGCAAGCAAGCGCTCATGGAAGCGGAGCGCAGGGCAGTCGCTCGTGAGCCTGAGGTGGAGGACAGGGTGGAGGTAACACGGGACCTTGGCGATTCCGCCCTACTCCTTAATATGGAGGGGCTAATTCGTCAGCTCTACTGGCGAGACGGGGCATCCCTCAACTTTGAAGACCTGCAGGAAGAGCACAGAGAGAATGTGCAGTTTGTGGAGGCTGTCAACGACCTCCGCGAGACCGTCAGCCGTGTCATTGACAGTCTGTGCGCCAACTTTTATGACCGAGACCCCATCCCCAGGAAACCAGGCAACGTTACCGACATCATAATGAGGCTCAGGGACTTTAGAGCGGACCTCAAGAAGGAAAAGAACAGCTTCGTCAAGGCCTGCAACGAGCTGGGTATCGAATATTCAGACAAAAGTGGTGTAGAGCATACAATGCGAGAATGGCGGGACAAGTTAGTAGAGATCAGGAAGGACCCCTCACAATGCCGCCCTGACAACAAAGAGTTGCTCAAAGACCTGGATGAAGTTAGGACGTTGCTCCAAGATGACGATCACAGACGAGAAGAGGTAAAGGCCTGCCGCAAGGATCGCCTCTCAGCACGCAATAATGTGCAGGACCTCATTGACAGTCTGCGTGGCTTCATCCGTGACGATGTGGATGAGGATGAGAAACGTAGGCTCCAAACTCTCTTGAGGGACCTCAAGGACGCTAACAAGCAGCTGCAGACCTCCAGCAAGGGAGTTTTCCTTGCTCAGGACATCAACCTCACCCGAGAGGAGAGAACTCGCATTGGCAATGTTATGAAGATCATGGTTGAGAATTACAAGCAGGTCTTCCGTGACTTTACAGACAGCCCAGTCAATGACCAGGTGCATCCCATGGTAAAAGAGTCCATTAAGTTCCTCGAAAAGAAGGGCCTCCACATAGCCAATATTCTTGGAGACCACAAGCAGAATGCCAAGAAAATCGAGAACCTCAAGGCTTACTTCTATGAAGGGCATGATGTGGAGCTACTTGACAGCTCTGACCCCTTCTCCATTGCCGAGCTCTTGAAAGAGTACTTTAGAGACCTTCCTCAGCCCTTGCTCACCTACAAGAGGTATGATGAGTTTGACCGTATCAATGATCTCTCTTCTGGCTTGGTTTTGAATGAGCTGCGTCTCCATGTTGCTGAGCTGCCTAAAGTCAGAAGGGCTACCCTCACTGTCCTTGTTGCCTTCCTTCAGAAGGTTGCTGTTTATGCTGATCAGAACAAAATGACTGTTACAAGGCTGGCTGATATCTTTGGTCCTCTTCTTCTTCGTCCTTTCAGGGCATAAAAGACAAGTATTCATCCATTCATCCAATCTATTGTTATTGCTTTCTTTTTTCTATTCAATTAAATCAACCTTTTTATCCTTATCTTTGGTAAACTAAAAAAGTCTGTTATAAAAAGAGAGGAAATCAAAAGACTTGTAAGTATTTTATAACTACTGTAAGTTAAAAAGGCAGATAGTTATTCAGCATTCCACTCTGAGCTACTTGAGGAGATATGTAAAAAAGAAAAAAGAAAAGAGACTAGTGATACTGCAAAGAAAGCTAGAACAGAGTACAAACAAAGAAGAATCTCCTTTTGTTTTTATTTTAGATTATATAATAGAAACTGCTGTATTTTTGATTAATAAACATTGTTTTGGTTGAATTTGGAAGTCCAGTAGTGCTTGCTGTTGAAGCTTTTATTGTTCTATTTTTCACCTGATATACATTGTAGAGTCAGCTGCAGGAGTGGACAAAACAAAGAACACTTGTCATATCAAGTCAAGTGAATCACCACAGACCTCAATTATTTGGTCATTATTGATTTTGCTTCCACAACAATCTATTTAATTCTTGAAATTTGAGCTAACAAGGTATGAACAACAATGTCATCTTCTTACAAAGTAATTATAGGTCTAAACAAATCAAAAAAAGGATTAAAAGAAGGAGAAGAAGGATATTGGAGGTCATGAATTAAAGCTTATATAAGACCTTTGCCAGACTCAGACATTCAAATTTCTATTCAAATTCTTGATATTTGTTGATGTACTTTGAAGCTATGATCAGAGATTTACTCTCATTGTCTTCTCTATTCTCTTGATTATACTTCTTGTCTCTCATCACTGACTCTTTCATTTACTTAATTGGATCCAACTCGAGGAGTCTTGAGATAAGTACTAACAAATTGAATTGAAAAGTGTTGTATCAAGATGATATTTAGCTAAAGTCTAAAGCAAAGTATCTGCTGCATACTTTTTGCATGTTCATTTTTTCCAAGTTAAGCAAGCTGTTATTTTTCAGCACTTTCTCTCAAATGGCTTTCTATTTGCCCTCCTGTCAGCAAACCATGTTAGGCAAATATGATGTGGGTGCTTAAGTTTACTATTTGTTTGCTTTGAGCAATGCAATATTGTAGAAGCTATGCAAAGCTTACAAAAAGAACACAGTGATAATTTGCATATTGTTCATTTATGCAAAGAGAAGTATTATAAGTATTGTGCCAAAGCCAAAGCTTCTTCTTACAAATACACATCCATCATTACACAAAGGCTATTTCTTTTCCTCATACTCCTTTTAAAGGCTGGATACCCAAAAAATGATTGAAGGTTTTTATTTTGGGCTCATTGATCATAAGCATCACTATCACTATTAATGTTATCATCTTGAAGTGGTCATGAGATCCTAATTTAGTTATCAGCTATTTATTTTACTTTACAACAATCCATTTGTACTCATCTCAACCAAACCTTATGCAAACAACTTCTACAAAGAAAATAAAAACAAGTATCTTACTTATTAAAGCAGCAAGGGGGGCTAAAATGTCTACAACAAACACCTTTTTGGAAAAATACAATATAACCACAATAATAAAGCAATGTACTAATCATTAAACACAATTTTTTCCAAGAAGACTTTCTTTTTAAAACGCCACTTCTTCTTCTCCTGTTACAAATTTATTATTTACAGCCATATACCGTTGCAACATCTGTGGTGCGTTTGGACACAACCATTGTACCTGTCCAGAGCCAAATCATGGTGGAAGAAGATCGAAGCAGTGTGGAATGAGACAACAAGAAGTGTATTGCAAGTTCATCGAAGGACTGTGGCAGGGGTTTGTAGAGCAGAATTGGGCTGGTTGACCATCAAGGCCTACTGTGAGTTGGAAAGACAAGCAGTAATTCATCATGCTGAGAGGCAAGATGGCCACTTTGAGCTACTTGAAGAGGTAAGCCAAGCAAGTGAAGAGGAAGGGGAGAAGAATGAAGGTGAGGAAGGTGACAGGACGACTGTTGTTGAAAAGAAAGCCAAGAGGATGAGGACCTTAACTCGAGTAGCCAAGGTGGAGTATGCAGCTGAAGGGGAAAGAGGAACAAGAGCATGGATATGGCATAACTTCTTGACAAATGGAAGATGTTTGGTTGGACAACAACGGAGCTTAGTGATTACCAACCCAAGGAAAAAACGTTTGATGAATGCTATTCGTTGTTGTGGACTGCCCATTGGAAAAAAGTGGGGAGCCATTCAGCAGTCTGAGGAGGATAGCAAGTGCCCTGCATGTGATGCTGAGGAAGAAACAGCGGAACACTTCCTGTTAAGGTGTCCTAACCTTTGGGAAGATCGCTTTAGAATCTGGAGTGTGGACAATGGAAGTGAAGAACAAGTCAGAAAGCTGATTATAGAAAACTGTACAACAAAGCTCCTGTCAAGTGGAAAGAAATGCAACAGAGCTCAAGAGATGGAACAATGTAAGCAAAGTTATAAACGAGTCTGGAGATTATGGGCAGCAAGAGCAAGTTGGAAGCATGGAAGTTCTTCTGCATTTTATCAATCTTTGGAAGTAATGTAATAGCAAGGAAAAGAGAAGTAAGGAAAGGGAAAGAAAAGGATAGCTAGATGATACAAAGTTGGTCTGAAATCTCATTCAACACCTTTCACTTGTGAATTGAGTAACAATTGGGAAGGCATTGAGGATGAGGGAGTAAGAGAAGTAAAAGTACACTATGTATGTACAATGCTTACTTTTTATGTATAGATTGGTGTTGCTCTCAGAGCAAATAAACTTTTTATTACTACTACTACCTGTCTAGAGCGAGACCAGCAAGCCATTCAATGCCGAAACTGTGGAGAGAAACATCTATTGAATCACTGCCCACATGTTAGATGTTCAGAATGCCAACGTTTTCACTGACCAGACCGCTGCCCTCATAACTGCTGTTCTCATTGTGAGGGATTACATCGCTCTGACCATTGTCCTCTGCAGATGTGCAACAGATGCCAAGGACGCCATAGACCTGCTGAATGTGAAGCAACCTTACCAAGGTTAAATGTTGCCATTTGTACATTGAAGGACTTTCAGGAAGATGACTGTGAGACCTATCCGCCACCTGCCTTACAAGATGATCCTTGCCCCTTCTGTGGAGCTTTATTTTTCATCGGAGAGGTAAAGCAGGGAAACCAGCATCCATGTTGCCGCAATGGCCAGGTGCAGCTTGAGAGGCTCCCTCCGCTTGATCCACGTTTGCTGCAGCTGTTTCTTGCAAACACTCAGGAGGCTACCTACTTCAGGCAACACATACGGCAGTTCAACTCATGTATGGCTTTTGCGTCTTTGGCTTGCCACGAGGTTACTCCTCCTGGACGTGGGCCTCCCACCTTTCGTGTGCAAGGATCTCTTTACCATCTGATTGGCCCCTTGCAACTGAACAACAGTGCCCAAGCCCGTTTCCTGCAGATCTACTTTCTTGATGAACAAGCACGTGCCCCAAGACGCTTTGAGGTGGTAGGCTTGCATGGAACTGAAGTAGAAGGAAGGATATTGCAAGTGCTGGAAGAAGTGATCACAAGTGCAAATCGCCTTTACACAGGGTTCTTAACAGTGATGGAGCAAATCAGGGAAGCAAGTGCAAGAGGAAAGAGGTACCCTCAACTGCAGTTAGTGGTTTTGGATGACTGGGGACAACGGCAGTATGCTCGTCCTCAAACAGACAACGTTGCAATGGTCATTGAGACAGCGGGGCAAGGGATTGCTTCACCAAGGAACATTATCATACAATATAAAGCCAGCGAGCATGGTGTGCTTCAACGAATCTCCTCCTTGCATCAAGACTATGACCCGTTAGTGTATGTTTTGTTTACACCAAGTGAACGGGGTTTAGGATGGCATTTGTGTATTCCTCGCCAGCAACACAACACAGGTTGCAGAGAAAATGTAATAACTCGAGAGTATTATGCCTATTGACTTCACTTCCACGACCGCCCTGGAATTTATCCCTCTTCAGATGCCTTGCTCTATCCGGAAAGTCTTCCAGGAGGTTGGAAACAAAACGTACAGGACATATTGCATCTTGGTGGATGACTCTTTCAGCAGTTTGTGGTGGACCAGTATTGCAAACTAGAAGAATTTCGGCTCAACTATCTACATTTGCATCAAGATGACCTCCATTCTGAACTCTACCAAGGTTTGATGGATGCAATGGCTCAGGATGAGGATGTAGGGAGGTGAGGTAGACATGTAATTCTTCCAAACTCCTTTTGTTGGTGGCCCTTGAGACATGTGCATGCGCTACCTGGATGCAATGGCCATCTGTAGGGCCTTTGGCTTGCCATCACTTTTTATCACAATGATGGCGAATCCATCCTGGCAAGAGATTCAACAGAACTTGCACCCAGGGATGTCTCCCTCAGACAGAGCCAACCTAATCGCAAGGGTCTTTCACATGAGAAAGAAAGCCCTTATTGACGACCTCTATAAGCATGGAGTCCTTGGACAAGCAGTTGCCCATGTCTGTGTGATTGAGTTCCAAAAACGGGGTCTACCTCATGCCCATATTATCATCTGGTTGGTGAACCGTCCTTCAGTGGATGAGTATGATGCCTTCGTCTCTGCAGAGATCCTTAATCCTTCTACCCAACCTCACCTCCATGTGGTCATCACTTGAAATAATCTGCACAGTTGCGGAGCCCACTGCCGTGCTGATGATGGAAGTTGCAAGAAGTACTTTCCAAAGGACTTCACTTCCCTGACAACTCATCCCGAGGATGCCACCTACATCACCTACCGGAGAAGAGCCCCAACTGATGGCGGCAAAGAATGGAGATCATCAAGCGGTACGACATTTGACAACCACCACTTGGTGCCATACAACCCCTGGCTCAGCCTTCGATACAACTGCCATATAAACGTGGAAATATGCACCTCGGTTGGAGCAATCAAGTATCTGTTCAAATTCATTTACAAGGGTCCTGACTACATGAGAGTTGCAGTGCAACAAGGTAATGACAACAACAACAACCAGAACAACAACCAGAACAACAACCAACAAGAACAAAGAGGCGTGGATGAGATTCAAATGTTTGTAGATGGAAGGTATGTTGCTCCAGAGGAAGCAGTATGGAAAATCTTCGAGTTTGAGCTCTTTGCAAAAAGCCATGTGGTACATATGCTCCCCGTGCATCTTCCAGGAGGGCAGACAGTGGTACATAATGGAAGCCGCGTCAAAGCAACACAAGCTCTACAGCACAACGAATCAACAATGCTAACTGCGTACTTTACCACAGTGGCAGCAGAGACCAGCGAAACCTCTCCTCCTCACTATCGTTTTGGTCCTCCTGCCAGCAAAATTACATACCCCATGTTTCCCCAGTAGTATGTGTGGCAAAAGCAACAGAAGCAATGGAGAAGATGCACATGACGGCCTGCACAGCAAGTCACCTGTTTGGCGTCATGTCATCCTCAAGCTGGTGAGCGCTACTTCCTTTGCCTTCTGCTTCCACAAGTTCCTGGAGCCACGTGCTTTGAGGATGTTCGCACTGTGAATGGAGAGGTGTGCTCTACGTTTCAGTCTGTGTGTCTGCGCTGTGGTCTGCTTGAGAACGACCAGGAGTGGGACAATTGCCTCCCCTATCCTTCCCTCCCTCCCTACTACTAGAGCCCCCTTCTCTCTCTATAGCTAGAGGCTCAGGGCCTCAGGGGGCTCTAGTAGGAACTACTGCGCTATAGCTCTATCTCGCTAAGATCTTACTACAGAGCCCCTCCCCTTCATAGAACACAACAACAGTGATCAGAGAAAGTTATCAACAAAGCTCATTGTCTTTGTTTGTAATAGACTCTTTGTCCTCCAACACTCCTTTCCCTCTTTTATTTTTCTCTCTACTTCCTTGTCTACTTTTGTTGTGGTGGTTCTCTACCTCTATGCACTTGGCGGTTTTTGTCAGTCAAATGAAGTTGTCAAAAATCCTAGACAAATTTTATATAGCAGTTTTGCAGTTTTTCCTAACTTAGCTCCTGGCATTTTGTTGCAGGCAGTTAAACAGGCATCATATAGTGGCCACTGGTTGATGTGTAGATATTGGGCTGTGTGTGGCTATCATCCCCAATGAACAATTAGGACCATTCCAAAGAACAGCAAACTGTGAAGAAGATGAAGAGGAACAGACACTTCATGAATGATAGCCACTGCTTTGGACCGTTATTTGCAAACTTGCTCATGTGATATTTGAGGTAATGAGCCAAACATTCCCTCAATCAGTAATACACCACTTCATTTTGGCCAGTCATATTAGAGACATCAGCATGCAAAGTCAGCTGCAAGCCTGCAGCTTTGGAGATTGGGTTGTCCTTCATTATGATTATTTTCAGACCATTGAACCCTGGGATTTAGCTTTTGGTGAAAGCCAATGCAGCTTGCTTCTCTCTATCCACCAGAACTTCAGATGAGCAAGGATAAGGATTTGTGCAAGCTTCTTTAATTCCTTGTCATCTCCGTTTTCTTTAGCAATCTACTTCCCCTTGTTCTGTGCACTTGTGGCTGGTCATCACCTTACCTCCTTCAAAAGATTTTGGTATTTCTATCAACGATTTAAGGACCCTCAGGTGTGTAATTTTTTTCTTGTCCCATTTTCACTTTTTTTTTGCAGCCACCCAAAAGTACACTCAGTTCCTGTTCCATCCTCCCCCCTCCTCCTTTTTTCTTTCCTGTTGTTCGCTTTGTGAGCAACAATGAGAGAGAAAGGTAAGGCAACAGGGGTGTTTGCATATTATTAAATACTCAGTCAAAAGAAAGGCTCAAGAGAGTGCAGCCATCTGCCACTTCCTCCCTCCTTTTGTTCTCCTGGTGTACAACAGGTGAGGCAAAATGAACTGGAGTGAAGTGGTTCAGAGGGGCTGCCATCTTGCTTTTCCTTGATGCACCTTGTTCACATTTTGTTAAAAGAAGTTGGAAAAGTGCAAAGGTGGAATGGCAACTCCTGCTTTACTTACCATTTTCCATTGCTATGGTAGGAACTCTCTCTCTTTCATTCTCTTTTTCTTTTTCTTTCTCTCTCTCCTTTCCTTCCTCTTCCTCTCTCTTTATTTCACTGGTACATTCTTGATAGGTGCCAATAGGAGATGTGCTCTACAGAACCTTATCAAACTACTATATGATTGCTTGTTGACAAGCAGATGAACTGGCTAATGGGAGTGTATGAGGTCAGCAAAAGGGGGCCAACAGTGTTGAAGTTGGGCTTTAGCCACATGTTGACACAGCCTTCTTGGTCATAGCATTCAGTTGAGACTTCCAGCTGGCCCTTGCTACATGTATGGCTATCATTGATGGATGTCTCTTTTACTTATGGTGGCCTGGCCCACCAGTTCATTTTCTTTTATTTGCATGCACATTCGCACCCAGCTAGTGATGCCTACCACCCTCACACATGGACCAGTAGCACACATTTGAACACATGTGTGACCTCTATTGGTGGCTGTCCACATGGCAGGATGTCCAGCACTGGGTTGAAAGCTGTGTGATGTGCAGCAGCATAAGCAGCCTGCCAAGTTGCTTCAAGCTTCCATGCAGCCCATTCAGACAGACTACATCTGGCAGCAGGTTGGTGTGGACATCATAGTACCTTTCTACCACTGACTCGGGGAACCATTATATCCTGACTGACTAGTTCTCAAAGTGGGTGGAGTTCTTTGCTATGTCTGACCAGAAAGCATGCACTACTTACGGATCAAAACAAGAAGGACACTTTTGGCAGTGCTCTACAGGACACAAAGGGCAAAATCTCCAGAGGAAAGACAATCAAGGTTGAAGAATGACTTCACTGGTTAGATGTTGCTAAGAGCAAACCTGGGGAAGGTCTGTCTGATGACTCTGATAATGACTGAGTGTGCATTTCAGTCACAAAAGAGACGTTGTGAATATTATTTACCTGATGAAGCTTCCTACTACCCTGTACTCAGTGGTTTTTGTCAGTCAGTGGTCTACATTGGACATACCATCAATTTCCGCCTCTGCTATTTTAATATGGGCGGTTTTTGGAGGATTTTGGTGACTTTACTGCCATCACTATTTTTTATATGTGTGGTTTTTGGCAGTCAGCTGCTGGTGGTCTGTATTGAATCTACTACAAACTGCAACTATTATTTTGTTTTACATTGTATAGAAAGCTCATTCCCTGTACAGAGTACTTGCCACCAGCTACAATTATCTCTTGATATGCTTATCTGCAGCATTGTAGCCCCATCATAGCATGCTGATAAAGACTTTGTATATACTCCAGCTACAATTATCTCTTGATATGCTTATCTAAGAGTGGGCCAGCTGCTTGGACAGCAGGTGTTGGGAGTGCTGGGAATGCTTGAGGGTTTGGAGGTCCACTGGTTTAGCTGAGGGAAGGAGGGAAGGTAAGCAGGAGGCAGGGCAAGAGGGATGAAAGAGAATGTTCTAGTGAAATAAACCATAACAACAGCCAGCCATCAGATGGTGCCTGCTGAAGCTGCTGAATGCCTTATTAGTGGGAAAGAGAAGGAGAGAGGAAGAGAGGAAGAGAGAAAGAGAAGAAGAGAGGGAGAGAGGGAGAGAGGAAGAGAGGGAGAGAGGGAGGAAGAGAGAGAAAGAGAGAGGGAATGTACCAATAGTAGGAAAAGAGAGAGAAATTAGTGATAATATCCTATTGCTGCTTAAAAGGCCACAGTGGACAATGAGTTCCCATGAACAGCCCATGAGCAATGTGTGTTGATAGATTATTACAAGTTACAATACTACTGGATTGATTTAGGCAACAAGTAGAATACAAAAAATAGTGAGAGAGAGAGAGAAAGAGAGAAAGTGAGAGGGAAGGAAGGAGAGAAAGAGAGAGAGAGAGAAAGAAAGAAAGAGCAAAAGAGAAAGAGAGAGTTCCTACCATAGCAATGGAAGATGGTAAGTAAAGCAGGAGCCACTGTTCTGCCTTTGCACTTTTCCAACAATGGTGGCGTTTTTCCTGACTTTGCTTTGTTTGATGATTGACTTGCTGACAGATTTGCAAATGATGCCCATATGTTGTCCATGGCAGCATCAATGGTCTCCTGGACACTTCATGAATGACAGTCACTGCTTTGGATGGTTATTTGTGAACTTACTCAAGTGATGTTTGAGGTAATGAGCCAAACATTCCCTCAATCAGTAATACATCACTTTATTTTGGCTAGTCATATTAGATACATCAGCATGCAACGTCAGCGGCAAGCCTGCAGCTTTGGAGATTGGGCTGTCCTTCAATATGACTATTTTCAGACCATTGAACCTTGGGATTTGGCTTTTGGCATTGGCTTCTTCCAACAAAACGTGAACAAGGTGCATCAAGGAAAAGCAAGATGGCAGCCCCTCTGAACCACTTCACTTCGGTTCATTTTGCCTCACCTGTTGTACACCAGGAGAACAAAAGGAGGGAGGAAGTGGCAGATGGCTGCACTCTCTTGAGCCTTTCTTTTGACTGAGTGTTTAACAATAGGCAAACACCCCTGCTGCCTCACCTTTCCCTCTCACCATTGCTCACAAAGAGAACAAAGAACTTTTCAATATAATGATAATGATAGTTCCTCTTCATCACAGAATTCAAGAAGTTGCAGATGATTCAAGCATCAAGCTTCATCTCACATTACAGATTGGACTCCAGTTATTCTGCACTAGGGCAAGAGCTTTTTCTTTGATTCCCTCTCCAGCCAACTTCCATCCAGCAATCTATTATTTATGGACCTTAATGATCCAGACTGTGATTGGTTACTGATTAAAATGCTTATGCAATCAGTCAATATAAAATCTTTTTCCATGAAAGTTTAATCTTTATTCATTCATTAACTTGATGCTAAACAAAGCGTACCGATCTGCTGTCATTATAATAGGAGATGGGTTTTTGAATCTTAAACTTATACCTGGCTGCCATTGCTCCCTATGGGAGTCTAGGCTGTTGTAGCAAAAGGGTCATTTCTTCTTCCTTTTATTGCCCTCATTATTATTCTTATCCAATCAAGAGCTCCTTGACTGATGGTCCCAGCTTTTTTTTATGTGGCATCATCCTTCCCAGTCTCTATATCATGACTGAGCAATTGCTAAGATCATGAAGCTTGGAACTCTTACATGAACATTGATGCGTCTGTGGATGCTTGGAACTTGTGAGTACAAACAATACTACAAGAGACTATCCTCATGGATTTCAATGAGACCCAGGTCTTGGAGAAGTTTGTTGCAGGAGCTGTTTTGGACTTGAAGGAAAAATTACTTCCTTGAAAGGACATTACTAATATGGCTGATGCCCTGAGGACCCAAACATCTTTTTGACCTTATTTAACCACTATACAACTGCTGCTGGCTGGACTAATCAGGACTGTATCCTTCATTTTAAAGGACAACTTTGTGATAATGCTTACATTGTTTGCCCCTTTCTTGAACAAAAAGTGGCATCCTATAAATGCCTAAAGAAGCAAAAACACAGCTATTAACTGTTTTCAGCATCATAACTGTGTCAACTGAACATCCCCCAAGCAGCTGTCACCAGTGTTGTTTTTGGCCGTCTTGACAACCTTCTTTTGGTACTCAGAGCAGTCCACTTGACACTACTATGAAAGTGCTCCAAGTTTTCTCCAAAAAACCCCAAGTATCCAATATAAGTTAATTACCCAAAAACTGAACTTACCAAGAAAAAGTAAGTTGATGTTGACAAGTGTAAAAAGGCCAGTAGGAAAACCTAATGGACAACTCAGTGGATGTAGAAAAAGACCTTTGATAGAATGAAAAGAAGAAATATATTAAGAGAATGGGATAGGATTATAGAGAGTGTATCACAACAAACTATAAGATTACTGGAGTGTTTTAGGTATATTAAAAGAGAGTCCCTATCCATTGAGAGAACATAGCAAGTAATGTAAAATTCACCATTTCATCTTTACACTTTGCTAACTTCCTCCAACAAAACTTGAAACAGGTGTATCAAGGAAAGCAAGATGACTGCCCCTTGGAACTTCGCTCTGGTTCAATTTGCCCCACCTACTGTGCACCAGGAAAACAAAAGGTAAAGGAGGTGGCAGATAACTACATGCCCTTAAGCCTTTCTTTTGATAAAATGATTAATAAGCAGCAAATACCTCCTGTTGCCTTACCTTTCCCCTTTCATTGTTGTGCACAAAGAAAACAGCAAGAAAAAAAAGAGAAAAGAGGGATAGAAGCAAAAGGCCAGAGAGAAAGGAGGAAAAAAGAGGGACAAGAACTGCAAGCACTATGTGTCATACTTTTGAGTCCTATTTTTACTCATTTTTTAACCTTCATGCCTGTTTAATTGTCTACTGGTTCCTTAGATGATTATAAGTGAGAATAAGGCGTCACATGAGTGTCTTTTCTTCACAACAACCAAAGATCATGGAAATGAAGAACAAGTCAGAAAGCTGATTATAGAAAACTGTACAACAAAGCTCCTGTCAAGTGAAAAGAAATGCAACAGAGCTCAAGAGATGGAACAATGTAAGCAAAGTTGTAAACGAGTCTGGAGATTATGGGCAGCAAAAGCAAGTTGGAAGCATGGAAGTTCTTCTGCATTTTACCAATCTTTGGAAGTAATGTAATAGCAAGGAAAAGAGAAGAAAGGAAAGGGAAAGAAAAGGATAGCTAGATGATACAAAGTTGGTCTGAAATCTCATTCAACACCTTTCACTTGTGAATTGAGTAACAATTGGGAAGGCATTGAGGATGAGGGAGTAAGAGAAGTAAAAGTACACTATGTATGTACAATGCTTACTTTTTATGTATAGATTGGTGTTGTTCTCAGAGCAAATAAACTTCTTATGACTAAACAGGCATGAATAATATGGCTGTTTGCTTCATAACTATTATCCACAGCTGTGTATAACTGCTTGCCAGGGCGCAGCAGTTCTCCTTGAGTGATGAAGTAGATAGTAACTTGGCAGGACTTGGCAATGACTTCAAGTTGTGCCTTTATGGATTGTAAGGAAACACCATTGAATATATGTTCTTTTTGTTCTCTCTTATAACAATTTTGTCTTGTTTCTAATCCTTAACAACAACAGTTTACAGATGTTACAAGGACTGTTCTAAGCTGCTGTTGAAGCTAAAGATCAATGACCTTTGTCCATGTCATATTTGTCATGGAAGCCAACGTGGAGGACGTCCATTTCACTGACAAAGACTTGGACAAGGATGCTTAATACAGTCTCTTTATTGGTGTTGTACTCTCTCTCTCTTTCTTTCCTTCAAACAATCTCTTGCTTTTTTCATTCTATTCTGTTTTGTTCTTCAAACAACAAACAATGCAATGCTCTTCCTTACGGAGAACTCATTGAATACTTTGGGCTCCTTTCCAAGAATCGTGGTTCATTTGATGACTCTTGTGGCCATCATCATTTGATGGCCTTCACCAATGACAAGGACAACAACAATAGCATTAACAATGATGATAGCAACAGCAACGGCAATGACAATGACAACAGCAAGGACATTTGCAATGCCAAGGCCAACAGCAATGGCAATGACAAAAACAAGGACAAAGGCAATGGCAATGACAAGATGGCAAGGGCAATGGCAATGACAACAACAAGGACAAAGACAATGGCAATGACAACAACAAGGACAAAGACAATGGCAATGACAACAACAACAAAAGCAATGGCAAAAAATGTGGTTGTGTTTGTGCCAGCTTACAGTCCTCATAAAGTTTTATGATGGAAATTGGTAGTTTTTCCACCCGGTGAAATTTATATGGAAGGCAAAGGGAAAGGGAGAGGCAGAGGAAGAAGAAGAGAAAGAGGTAGCAAAAACAACGCACAACAAACATCTGCTTGGGTAGTAAAGTACAGGTTGCTAGGCTTGTTTATGTCTGCATCTATCCTAGAGAGAGCCCCCTGCCCTGGGACCAGGGCTTTAGAGACTTTAGAAGGGCTCTCAGTAGTAGGGGTCACGCTATTCTCCTTAACTGTTCTTTTCGTCCCCTCTTACATCTTCATTCAATTCAAACGGCAAAGCTACACAGGCTCTCACTCTTCTTGCTTTCTTTGCATTAAATTACATTAGGCTCTCGGCACTCTCTTGTCTCTTGGTTCGATTCTTTGTTTAACAAGAAGAAAAAGAAAAAGAACAGAAAACAGAGGTAATCCCAAACTGCACTTACGTGGTGGGAGAAAACGAGCAAGTTTGCGCTGATTCCCTGCTCAACAAGAACATAGTACATGGATACACAGCACCTCAGTTTCTTGGTCCACACAGAGTGAAGATTTGATCTAGAACGTTACATGCTATCTTAACCAAGGCATCGGTTTTGGGAACGGGTTTCTACATAACACAAGCGGGGTTAATCAAACGCAAGAAGAATATGGTTTTAAATCCAGCCTTACCGTGAAGGAGTCGGCATCAACCAGACCGTGAAAGCCGACTTTCTGAGCCAAATAGTCTTTGCTGGGCAGTCTCTTCTTTGAAACGGTGGACTCCATACCACTCGAAAAAATTGACTTCATGATGGAGAGACATGCGTCTATAATCTGTTCGTTTTGGCTGTTCTGGATAACTTGAGCCATCTTGGGTAAAAGTATGTCATAGCTTTGAAATCAAATCATGGAACGTGAAAACAAAAAGAATGGAAGAGTTTAGAATAGATGTCAAGCCAACACAAAGAAGAGTGTATCCATGAAAAAGAGTGAAAGTGTACACGACAGGAAAGGCTTCGGGCATTGTAAGCACTCCTTCCTTCAGGGATTCATAAATGAAGAGTTGCTCATGCTCACTATCTGATGCTGGAGCAACGGTAAATGTCAAACCACTACATATTGCTGGAAGTGATAGATTGTCGTGTATACGTACATTTAAGAATGGTAACCAGCAGAGTAAACAAAAGGGCTGCATTCATAGTATCAGGAAGCATTTGCTCCGTAAACAAGTATTGATGAGGAGAACCAGCTTCACCAGATGGTAGCAATCTATTTAATGCGGGCAGGTTTCACATAAGGAACTAATAAGAAGAAGAAGAAGAAGCAGCAGCAGCAGAAGAAGAACAACAAGAAGAAGAAGAACAGGAACAAGAAGAACAAGAACATGAAATAAAGACAATAAAAACAGCAAGAGAAAACCATACAAATTGCGCAAATGGTCCATGTCGTCTCCCTTAACGGGAAGTAAAGCCGCTAAGTAGCCAAGCACGTTGGTGCCAAGGCCCTTTTTAGCTGCTATATCTACAAAGGTGGAAAGTACTCTTGCAGTAGCAGTTTTCGTTGCAGGAGTTCTTAGTCCCTATATTGGAATCAAAACATTAGCCGAAGCCTCTCCAAATATGAAGGAAATGGTGCAGGGTTGTGAACCTTTAATAAATGAGCGGATACTGCAAATGAAAAGCTCGTTTTAAAGCTAATCCCGGTAACTTGATCGGCCTTGGTAAGGATTGCCTCCAAGCCACACTCTTCGCGACAAGCCAAGCAATAGGAGGTAATACCATCTAGTTCACAGACAATTGAGCCATCAAACAATAAAAGCAAAATATACTAAAAAGCATACCATCCAAACACTCATGCAAATCCATGGTTTTGAGAACAGCTTCCAATAGACCGATTGCCACTCCAAAAAGCTTGCAGTCATCGATTTCCAACAAAATTATTGCTACCCAAAACATCGGTTTGAAGAATCTTGAACTAGGGGAAAGGTGTTCCAACAAGCGCGTGAGGCAAATCACAAGCGACAAGGGTAGGTCATGGTCTAGCCTTTGTCCCTACATTTCATGCAAGTGTTAAGCAATAAAAACATAATGGTGTTTTGAATAGGTGGACTACCGGTGCGCCGAGGACATCTCGAAGTGTTCGCAACACTTGGTAAATGAGGTCATCTGTTACTAGGGAAGAAGTGTTGCACAAAACGCCAAGAGCAATAATGGCTCGTGGTTGCAACGCAGGATTAGGAGTATAGGCTGTCCTTGTGGTGAGACTAAAATATGGAGGTTAAGAAGTCGAAAAAAAACTCAAAAAACGCGAACAAAATGGGGTAAGTTACCTCAACAAACGGGCATGCCATGGGCTATCATCTGCAGAGCAGGCTCCAAGCACAGAAAATAACTTGGTAGCGACTGTCTCTACCGTTGTTATCGACAACTATATGGAAAAAATGAAAACAGGTTAGAGGATGGTCTTCTGTTGGCCCAAACAGAGAGCCAAAGTGGGGAAGCACTAACTGGAGCGGCTGAGGATAGAGATTCCGAGTCGTCCGATGGCTTTGAAAAGGGCGAAACAGGAGAACCACCAAGACCGAAAAGCACTCGCATCTCTTGTCGGTTAAGTTCGGAGAGAAGCAGTCTGGAATAGTTTATAGGTGCATCAAGCAAGGAATTAA
Source organism: Balamuthia mandrillaris (assembly GCA_031835245.1). Lineage (NCBI taxonomy): Eukaryota > Discosea > Longamoebia > Balamuthiidae > Balamuthia > Balamuthia mandrillaris. Next base: position 62,235 of record JAVKOQ010000141.1, on the reverse strand, counting down.
GTATTCCATACCCGGAACAAAAGGTTGCCGCTATACATAAATGGATAGGACACTCACCTTAGAGGCTGCAGCTTATTGTCTGGTGATAAAAGCGCTGTGTATAGTGATTGAACAACATTGATGAAGAGGCCATGCACAGTTGCTCTCACAAAGCTTGGGCCGGTCGAGAATAATAAGAGTATTGCGAATAAAAGCTCCGGAAGGAACTGCTGTACATGAAGGAGATTACTAAATGAGAGCATCAAGAGAACGCGCAGAAGCACAACAATTTTCTTCCACAGTGCATGCTCATCCAAGCGAGAGACCGGGCCATTTTTGGAAGAATCCAAAACCTTACGCAGCGTATCAGTCAAGGGACCAAGCTAAATTTAGCAAATGCATGTACCTTCATTAATCTGGCAATAACTTTACCAGCAACAAGTCCTGGACTGCAACTAGCCATGGAAACAAACATATCGCCAATGACACTTAATGCTGTTCCTTGCTTTTTTTGCTCCGCTCTTTCGAGTAGGCAGTCTATTGTTAAATCTAAGATTTCGGGTACATTTCCAAACACTTCCCAAATCTTTTCCTGAATTGCTGGCCCAGTTATCTGGAGTGACAAAGGCAAACATAAGCAAAGATAGAACCGAGGAGCGACAGAGAGAGAGAGCGAGAGAGACAGACAGACAGAGAGACAGACAGGAGAGAGAGAGGGAGGGGAGGGGAGGAGGGGGAGGAGGGAGGGGGAGGAGGGAGGGGAGGAGGGGAGGAGGGAGGGGAGGGGAGGATACGCGACCCCTGCTTCCTTGATGGTAAACTCGATAAATGACTTAATTATCTGCGTAGTTTTTTCAATCTTAACAGTACTATCTGGTTGGTCTGTTGGAGCACAGAAAAGTCGCAAGTTCGAGATCCAGTGGCTCATGTAGCTTAAACAGAGCTGTTTACCAGGGAGGTTTTCTTTGATCTTTTCCATGCCATGCAGAGCTTCCATCAAGAACTCCAACGTGATATCAGGCTCGGTCTGTGCCAACCGTTGGCTGAGCGTTACGGTAAAGTTGGTGGTATTGCGAGGAATGCACAAACCTAACAGAACAAAGTCAGCTCTGCATCATTCAAATAACATGATTCGCTAGTGGAAATGAAAGAGGCGTGTGGTACCTGCTGTCTCCCAGAGAGCAATAGGGGCAGAGAGACGGCTAGAGCATAGAGCAGTTAAAAGATTGTAGGCTTCCACACGAAGAACTGCATTCGGGTTTCCTAAGTTGAGAAGCGCCATATTGAGCAAGGTGCCAGGGACTTCGCTAGCACGGAAGCTTCGCTTTGAGGCATGGAGTGTATCCGGCTTCGATAGATCCCATCTTGCTTTAGAGGCTTTCAGCGCCTAGGAGCAGTGATATTGTTACCATAAAGAGTTGTTAAAATAAATAAATAAATAAATAGTCGTAGCATAAGTGGTGCTTACAAGAATGATGCGGTTGGCATTTTCGCACTTAAAGGTTAGGTTTGTTTTTTGGGACTTTGTATCATATTTGATAATAAGCTCGTTGTCGTCAGGAGAAAGATTGATTTCTCGTATGTTCGAAATATGGTAAAGATCCACCATGGCCACCCGTTTGTCAAATATGCAGTGCTGTTTTGTTGTTATGACAGCAAAAAGATTGTTGCTGAAGAAGTGGACTCCTAGTCAGCAATGAAAGATAAAATGGGTAAAAAGCGGGACGATTTTACCTGATTCGGATAATAACCTCTTTTTGGTTTGTGTATTGCATAATTTTCTGTACAGGAGAGAAGGTAGCCTTGACATCCTTTTCCACCGCCACTATCATAGGAGACCAGTCAACAAAGACGTGTACAATGAAGGAGACGGCGACACGCACCTGTTGAAGGAGGAATTCCAAGCTCTTTCTCTGGAATTACTTTGGCAAGTTCCTTAACACTGGATAGAAAAGTCATTTTGTTGCGCGCACGAGATACAACCTGTGCAAAGTGATTAAGGAGAGAACGAAGGACATTAAAATTGTAGAGATGGTGAAACATCGAAATTAAAGGATATTAGCTATGCGCTTGGAATACTTCTTGAAGGTGTGGTTGGCGTTTATGAAGTAGACATTGGTTAATCCTTGGAAACTCGGCGCAACTTGGCGGAACTTGTTTATCCAGGCAAATGGTACTTCGTGTTCCACATCAAATAAGGTACAGTCGATGACAATCACATATTTCTTATCAAGCTCGGGTTGCATTGTCTTCATGATATGGTACAACAAAGGATATTGGCCTACTTCAGTGGCATCGAACCTCCGGGCTATATAATAAAAGACAGGCTGTTTGTCGTTTGTGAAGCCATGTTTGTAGAATAACTTCCGTTCTTCAATAGCCTTGGTATCTAGTTTGGCGTGATCACTCATGACTGCCCACAATGGTTAGCCAACCATTAAACATAATATTGTTGGAGGGGGAGAGAGAGAGAGAGAGAGAGAGAGGAGAGAGAGAGAGAGGAGAGAGAGAGAGGGAGAGAGAGAGAGAGAGAGAGGAGAGGAGGAGGAGGAAAATTAGAGAGAAATAGCAAGAGGAAGAGACAGAAACAAAGTATGTACATTGGGCGTGGCGGGCGTTGACTCCCTTCATGCCAGAGGGCAAACTTCTTGCTGGACCAGCGGTAAAGACCTTCTTAGTAGGTTCAGGGGGCGGTCCCAGTTGGGACAGTAATGTCGTCAATCGGAGGATTGTAGTTTGGCCACGCTTCTAAAGACGGAGGGGTCAGCGAATGCAATTGATGGGAAAAAATGTATGGAATGTAACCTTATGCTCGGGTCCAGATAAGTACTTCTTAATTTTTTCGAGATTGGCACTTAAGTGAATGTGCAGATTGGCAAGATCTTCTTCTCTCTGTTCTTCGGACACATGTATCGCCGGATAAGGTGGAACTTTGCTTTTGTCAGGAATTGTCTAGGGAGGGGATTAATTAGGGGATGCGACCTTATGAATGGAGATAATCGTACCGCAAAGCGATCAAAAATCTCGCTAATGGTGTCCATGTGTTGCTTTAAAAAGGCGTTCATCTCTTCCATATATGGCTCTTTTGTGAACATAACCTTATTGGCAAGGTTTTGCAGGACCTTAGTCGTCAATAAAAGACCCCGGCGAAGTTCGGGAGTTAACACCGAAGCTAAAGGAGTGTAGTAGAGAAATGGCGTGAGTTGTTGTTTGCGTGATCTTTTTAACAGTGGCTCTCAAAAAACGATGGTAAGAACCCTGTATACTTACATTGAATGAGTCCATACCCATCAGGAGCCACTATGGCAGGGCAAAGAAAGCGCAGGTAGATGAATCCACCAATGGCACTATGTCCCCAGCCAGGGAATCGTTTGTTCACAGACTCGCCAAGGAAATGGCAAATTTCTCTTAGCGGAAGAGGACATGAGTCTACAGACTGTATTATCGCGTTGAGGAAATCGGTGGCCACGACCGTCGCGTTCTCAATGTTCTGTTCTCGTTTTTGGCCTTCGGGCAATTTCTGGGGGTCCAGCTTTGAATTTGAAATGACAGCACGAGATAGGGAATAGGGATGTTAGTGCATGAAAATAAGCGGTAAAGGACAGCATTTATGAGTGGTACCTCTAAGTTGAGAGGGTTGGAAACCAGATTATGAATCACAGGGCTGAGGGTGGCTTTGAGGTAGCGAGTGCCTATAAGCTTGGTATAGGCCGCTAACACTTTGGTTGCCATCGAATTCCGTCTGAACAACGTATTTTCAGTTTCTGGTGCAAACTTCGAGTTAGCACCAAAGCACCCGAGAGCAAAAGACGAAATGCATCATGGAAATGAATTTGATACCTGTTCTCTTCACTTCTTGCTCGATTGTCTTCTTCAACAAGAGCATAGTCTTCTCATTTGCTTCGAAGAAACGCACAAGTATCTTTGCAGCCTCATCAGCTTCTGTGATTTGGATAGCATTGCACAAGGCTAGAACTACATCCAATTTTTTGTCAAGCAACAGCTGCAATGTGCTTCAGAATGGGCAATTATACAATATCAGAAGGCAGCAGTAAGGATGAGCATACCTCCACAAGCTTGTCATAGCGTTCGCCTTCTTCAGGAAGTTCAAATTGGGTGCCTTGATTAAGAATGTTAGTAAGGACCTTAAGAAACGCTGCTCTAGTTTCAAGATCTTCATGATAGCCCATTGTGGTGAAGTAGTCCAAGGCAGAGTCGATGTTAGTACTGAGCAAGTTGCTGAGGGCGACAACAGATATGTCCGCTTTTACTTGCTGAGGAGAACCGGATTGCTGAGGGGTTTGCAGTTTAAGCAATTAATTGAAAATAAGAAACACGTTAGAAGGAAGTGTCTCAGCGTTTTGAGATCGAAAGCTCACCTCGGACTTGGCCCTTGTAAGAAGGCGGGTAAAGAAGGTGAAATATTTGCCAAGGGTGCTTGTTTCTGCTTCCTCCCTTTCATCTTTACTAAGCGTAAGCCCACGTAACAATGAAGCAATGGCCTTAATAGCGGCGATGTCAACATCCTGGGTTTGAATTTGGACGAGCAAGGTTTAATGGGCAAATTCGTAGGTAAACGGGGTAGAAGTACAAACTTGAGCAGCTTTCTCGAACTCCTTTTTCTTTTCAGGGCTTAAATCCACAAGAATAGGTTGCTTAGAATAGGATTTAGGTTTCTGAAGTGACGAAGTCAGCAAAGCTGTGCACAAGACGGGAGAGATAGACAAAGAAGAGAAAGAATTTAAGTACAGCTGAAAAATCAGAGATCCACTCCATTATGATTTCCACAACGTTCTGCCGAAAAGCAAACTCATTGTTGAATGGTATGCATTGGATCTTGCCCATCATGGCTTCGAGGCACGCGCAAAGCTTGCCCTTGATACGAAGTGGCAACGTAGGGCTATCTTTGCTTACCAGTTGAGAGACATATTTGATGAGATTTTCCATAAGTGGCTCAAAATCGGTTATCAAGGCCAAATCATCGGCAGTATGAGTATCCTAGCAAGAAAAACAAAGCAGGTAAGGATTATTGCCGGCGTAAGGAGCGTCAAAAGCCTTTTTTAAAAAAATAACAAAGGGACATACCTGAGGCAACTCAAGTATGTGTTTGATGATTGATATGGCCTGATCCACAAACTTGTTGGCATCTTCACCAAAATTGACTTGGCCAGCCCCGCCGAAAAATTGTTGAACTCTGGCATGCAGCTGATAAAAAAGATCAGCTAGAAGTAAATTGGTCAAGGACAGAGACAAACATCGCATTATTCACTACCCCCTCTGCTTTCCTACAAGAACGTGTACAAAAATCTAAGAAAAGGATACAATAGGCAGCAGGACTGAGCGTGGACCCAGTCAGCTCTGTTGATGTCTCACGAACGACATCACTGGGGCTTACAATGAGCTCCAAAAGCTGGGAGATGAATTTCTCCAAGTGTTTCACCTTGCTCTCTGTACTGACTTTCCGGCTTTGTTCTACTGCAAAAGGGTGTGAGCTACATTATCAACTATTGAACGAGAGGTAGAAATTACCCGTGAGTGTGCTCTTTGTAGTACATACACCTGCAGCAGCACATAGAAATCCGGAATAGTGGTTCCATTCTACTATGATGTCATTTGGAATAGAAAGTGCGGGTGCAGTGGATTGCTTCGGTACTTTGAGCGCTTTTCCTGCTTTTACAGTCTTTGCTGTTTTCTTAACCGCGTTGGCTTGCTCTGCTAGTCGTTGTTCCTCAGCCTTCAGGATCAAGTGAGTAAGCCGGGACCATCTTTTTTCGACTAGTTGCCACGCTTGTAAGTTTCTATAAATCGGTAGAGAAGTTTGTTTGTTGCTACCCGTTAAAAGAAGCCCGTAGAGGTGCACAAATGAGAAAGCAATACGTACCCTGGAGTAGCCCTTATTCTTCGTAGCTCCACACGGATGGCACGCTGTTGGGCTGCTCGACCTAGATGAAGGAAAGAGACCGTTAAACATGACACTTTCATTGGAAACATATGAGCAATGACATCACCTGTGAACATAACCGAGGTCGAAGCTAGCTTGCGATAAGTGACATAATTAGCAACAATAGTATTCTCACTGTCTGTTTCTCCTAGAATGTCCACTTCATCACATAGAAGTCCAAAGCAAGTTTCTACCTTGCTCACAATTTCGGTCTCGCTACTGCACAAGTGAATAAGAAGAGCAACTTCTAGACTCTTGCTGCTTTGAGCTTTGGTGTTGCTGTGTTCGCCAGAAGTAGGTTGTGCATCCTATAATCGAGTCCAATGACCAGAGGAAGGAGTAAGAATAATTCTCGTTCTTTAACGCACAAACGTAAAAGAGGTGTACCTTGTGTTTGGCAAGAAACTCGTTTCGTAGCTCCAATATTTGCTTAAGCACGCCAATGAGTTGACGGCTGTCATTGATTTCTAAGTCTTCTCTTTCGGCCAAAACAGTAGCAATGCTGATGTTTACAGCAGAGCTGATATCCCAAAACCCGTTGATCACATCACTTGAACACCACCGAGCAATATTTTCAGGTTTGTGTAACGCTACCAAGGCTTCACTGGCTGCAACAGAAAGTTCTGGAAGGGAAAAGAAGGAAGCACACGTACAGAGACCTGTAAGCAAGTTACGAATAGCTTCAACGTCTGACTTGTCCTATTTATGTGGAGAACAGATCTTAGCATTGACAAGCGAGAAAGTGTCGGCTACGAGGAAGTTGCGCACCTTGGGGAATAGCGCTAAGGTAGGGTCTGAGTTGAACAAGACTATCACCCTTCGAAGAATGTCAATTGACACCTCATAGCCCACTTTTTCTATCTGCTTCTTGGCATTTTTGTCGTTCTGGCGACGCAGCTCATCGTAGGCCGATGTATGATTGACCAAATCTTGGAACAAGGTGCGCAACTGGTGGGCAATACCTGAATATGCGTCCGCGATAGTAGGGGTCCAAGGTAGGCTTTGTCCTGCATGAGAGAAAGACAAAGATGATTGTCAGACCAGCTTCAGGAGAGAAAAAAGTGTATGTATGTACCTTCATCCACTATTCTCTGTAGAGTATTTACTAATACAAGCTTAAAGACTGGGGGAAACTCCTTGCTGAGAAAATCTGTAAAGAGAGAATTGACCACTTTTCGAGGAGATAAGCGAAACGTGGCAATAAGGCAATCGGTCATTAGCTGCACTTCATCACCACCAGACATCTGAAAGGGTCGCTCTGGATTGAAGAGACGTTCTTTCAGCTCTGTCTCGATTGAAGGGATGATGTAACGCAGCGCCGACATGTCTTGCTTGGATACAAAGGTAGACGCTTTGCAGATATCCACATAACATACAACTGAAACATCTGCCAGCTTCCCTTTGAGCGCTTTGTTCAAGTCATTCATGAATTTATCCTGTGAAACCGCAGTTAAACAGCAAAAAATAAGAATTATAAGAACAAGAATTATAAAGAGAAAGAAGAAAAAAGAAAAAAGAAAAAAGAAAAAAGAAAAAAGGAGAATGAAAGCGAAGCGCACTTTGTGACCCCCGTCCTTTGGTTTGCCTTTCTTCAAAGAAACTTGGAGCATGATGTCTGGACACAAGATAAGCAACATGGTCTGCAGTTGCCAGAATTGACCCTTCTTATTTTTGCCAGACCAACCAGCAAAGATGTCAAAGAGTTCGTCAGGTTCCCCTATAGCCATTAGAAGTACAAGGTGAGCGCAGGCTGCAATATGTTGGAAAAAGAACGCCATTTACCATCCAAACGAGAGCCACTTTGACAGAGATTAACAAATTCCATTGGGTAATGGTCGATCCAGGACCAAATGGCCTTGGTGAGTACGCGAGAAAGCAAAGTTTTTTGGTGGTCTTTTTTGTAAGCTCCAGCTTTTGCTGCGGATGTGACCTTCTGTAACAGGCTAGAAAGATGAGCTGCGTTGACGTTAAGATACTCGATGAGGCATAGTGGCGATGTATTTTCGTCTGCAGCAGATGAGAGATCAATTTTGTTGGCAACATTCTCGTAATTGCTGGCTGACAATTGAAACAATATTTTTCCAGCTGTGGCTTTCAATTCGGCTGAGGCAGGATTGGGCCGCAGCAGAATATGCCAAGCGATATCCAGCACCCGCTTAGCGAGCTCGTCCTCCAAAGGAGGAGGTAAAATCTGTTCTTCTTTTTGTTTTAGTTGCACTTTTTCTTTTTCATCCAGGCCTTCCACATTTTTGAATTGTCGTTTCTGTTGGTAAAACCAGTGAGTAACCTTGCCTCCCGTTCGAAAAAGAAAAAGAACAGCCCCCAATATAACGGCTACAGCAACATCATGAACGAAACAAAGACAAGAATAAACGGAAATAAATGAGAGAAAATAAGAAGCGAATAGATGAATGACAGTACGATGAAGTCCCAAGCTGCAGCCATGGTTCGCCCGAGTAGGTGCAGCATGTATGTTTTCGCTTGAGCAAAGGCAGCGTGTTCACTCTCGTCGGCGTTTGCTTCAAGTTTGTATTGCTGGGCGAATAGCAGAGAAAGAAAAAGTGTTAGCGGAGGAAAGGCCTCTCCTCCAATGACAAGAAAACTTGAGTGTTAGGCCGGTGGGAAGGCCTGCGTACCTTGGGTAGAGATTCTGTGGCGGTGAGCAAGGCACCTACCACTATGTTTATTTTGGAGGCGCTCAGCTCCAGGAGGGCTTCTTCAGCTTGCTTTCTGAGCCCATCTTGCTTTACTTCCTCGTGGGAGCTTCGGCTACCTTGATTCAAGCTCTGGATAACCACCTGTGATAAAAGAGAACAGCAACTGCTTAGCCCTGACCGACCGACCGTTACAACACGCGTGGAGGTAAACAACTTACCATGTTCCCGATTCGCTCCACAAGGTCGGCAATAAGCTTCTCATCTCCCTCCATGGTGGGAAAAAAAAAAGTAGGGGCGGCTCCTAGGACGACCAGGAGCCTCCTGCCTTGGTAGGTGTGGTGTAAGTGGTTACAGGCAGGGGGGGGCGGGGAACGAACAAAGGCGTCCCTTATGGCTTTTCTCTCCTTCTTGAAGTGCACAATTAAAGTCGAAACTGCCCCTCTCCTCCTCCCGCTGCAAAAGGGGGCACCGCCGCCGTAATTTTCGTCTGAACCACCCCCTATTTGCTGCTCCATTGTTGCTCAAGTAGGGCTGGGCTGGAGAAGATGCTGATCTCACCAGTTCAGATTAGGGAGCTGAAAGTTTCAAACCACTAATCAAAAATCAAAACAGAGGCATAAACTTACCACAAAAAGGTCTTTTCTGTTTTGCTTTGTCTCATTTTGGTACGGTTTTCGCTTTTTGCTTGGTCAGGCCTCCTCCCGAACCAAGTTTTGGGCATTGGCTAGTTTTCGTCACAACCACAACCACAACCACAACCAGGAGGCCACCACCGCACACACTGAACCGTGAAGCATCATGGAGGGAGGAGGTGATAAAACCATTGTGGCAGTAACCGGCGCTTCTGGCTTCATTGCCGGGGAGATCATTAAGCAATTGCTTGAAAAGGGTTATCATGTGCGTGGCACCGTGCGAAGCCTCTCAAACGCCACCAAAACCAAGCACCTCCTGGAGGAGTATCCTGGCTTAGAGCTCTTTGAAGCCGACTTACTGACTGAGGGCAGTTTTGCAAAGTGTTTTGAAGGTAAGGAAGGTGAAGGGAATATGGGTGATTGGAGCTGAGAGAGTGCGCGTACATCTTTTAAACAAACGTGTCTTGTTGCCATGCAGGTTGCAAGTATGTGATGCACACGGCTTCGCCCTTCCAACTGCAGGTGGAGGACCCGCAGAGGGATCTGGTGGACCCTGCCCTCAAAGGAACCCTCAACGTGTTGCGCTGTGTGAAGCAGGCCAAGACGGTGCGCAGGGTGGTGCTGACCTCTTCCTGCGCGGCGGTGGCCTCCCAGGCCCTCCCCCCTGAGGGCAAGGTATGGACGGAGGACGACTGGAACACCGACTCCACCCTTGAGAACGCCCCCTACCGCCTCAGCAAGTCGCTTGCTGAGAGAGCTGCCTGGGATTTTGTGGCCAAGGAACAGGACGATGTGCCCGAGGAAGAAAGGTTCGACTTGGTGGTCATGAACCCGTCTTTCGTGCTAGGTCCTCCCCACTCTGCCCGCGTTGACTCGGTCAGTGTGGCCTCTATCAAAGGTTTCCTCGATGGCTCCGTGACTGAGACACGTATGACAACCTACCCTTCCCTCTCCTCCCATTCTTTTTTTTTTCCTTAACGTACAAGCTCTCTATCTATTGCCTTTCAGCCAACTCATGCTTTGGAGCGGTGGACGTGAGGGATGTAGCCAAAGCTCACATCCTTGGAATGGAAAAACCAGAGGCCTCCGGAAGGTTCATCCTCTCCTCCCCGCAAGGCATATCCCAGCTGGAGCTCGCCAAGATGCTGGCTGAGGACACCTCCTTGTCCAACTACCCCATCCCCACCAAAGAAAAGGCCCCCGTGGTCCATCGTCCCGCCTACTCCAACGAAAAGGCCAAGCAGGTGCTCGGTCTTGAGTTCACTCCCATCCCCAAGTCTCTCTCTGACATGGCTCACGCTCTGATCCGCCTTGGCCTAGTGCCCGGCAAGTAAGCTTAGCGAGCTTCCAGGCCATAGCAGTCTTATCATCGATATCGGCGTCTACTTTGTTGCTTATTTGAAGGATCGACAAATAAAACATTCAAGCCGCCGACAAGTATAAATCAGCCAACGGAGAAAACGTTTAACGGAGAAAAGATGTTGGAGGAGGGGGAGGAAGAGGAGAAGGAGAAGGAGAAGGTTGACCAGACCAAAGAAGACTGAGACAGATACAGAGGATGGACCCTCGACGTCTTTTTTTTCCCCTATCCGCGGTGTCCTCAAACGTTTGTAGGATTTGAATGCAACAACAAAGATATTCCGTGATGGTGAGGAGCTGCTCCATGACAACCCTCGCCATCAGTTCAGCGCTGGGAGTTGAAATTGTAGTGCCGCAGGGTAGGGACGAAATGTGTTGAGGGGTCCTTTATTTCTCGCTGAGACAAAGGGAGGGGAAAAGGAGCAGCCAATCTTGTCCACTCGAGCCTTCCACAAGTTCTTCGTCCAACCTAATAGTTCATACTATCGTGCTTACGTCACCCTGATAACTCTAACCCTAACCCTAACCCTCTATCTGGAAGGCCAGGGGGTTGCAAGAAACAAGAAGAACGAGTAAAATGGAGCTCCCCCTACCACTAGCTTCCACTTATCTCACCTCACGTTTCTCCATCCGAGCGCTTCTTCACGCACCAAGAACACGAACTCCGCTCCCCGCACTGAAGCCAGGTTGTGGAAGAAGCGCAACAACCCTTTGGCGTAACACCTCCTCCCAGCGGGTAGTTTCGGCACCTCCTCGTTGCCCAACCTGTGCTCTTGGCACACGCTGCTACGCCACTGTTAGCAGCAGGACGAAACTTCCCCCAACACAACAGCACTACGAAAAAGAGGAGCAGCATGGTGGAGACGCCACAAAAGCTCCGCGACTCACCTTTCCTACATTTGTGGAGTACAAGGAAAGGGGTCAAAGGAAGCTAGGCCTCGCCGTTGAAAGGCTGCTGCTTGCCCGCAGAAGAGCAGACAAACATGTGTGGGTAGTGATGGACCATATGGGCTCTCAAAAAAACGTCATGGAAGAGAGCATCAGTTTCGTTTCGCCCTCCATTCCCCTCAAATTGGCAAGGGAGCTGAAGGTTGCTTTGAAGAACGAAGAACCAGACATGCTGCTCGCTGCAATTAAAGAGGAAAGCCAACGCCTGTTGGCCAAGTTGCTGAGCCAGGAGGCACCTCGCTCCTTGTGGCTTGCTATGCTTCCTAAATTCCAGAACGAACCGTTTTCCGCTCGCCAGGCCGCTGCTCACCTTTTCCTGCATGGCAAAAGCCGCGAACCAGCTCCACTGGAAGTACGATCTGTCCTTGTTGTTGTTCTTGTTGTTGTTCTTGTTGTCTTATGTTGTTGTTGTTCTCGCTTCTCGCTTCTCGCTTCGCTTCTCTCTGCTTTCTCTCTTCTATTCTGTTGTTGACTCATTGTTCGAATGCACAATTTTGGTGTCTCCAATGACGCTTATTAATACAATAGATATATGCAGTCCACTGTATGCTGCAGCAGGAGTCGCTGTACTTCCGGCCGCGTGGTAGACTGTTTGCTTGTCGAGAAGAACATTTGGTGACCTCACGCCAGTCGCTAAGTCAGGCTGAATCCGCCGAAGAGCAGACCTCCCAGTGGGAGTTTTTGTGCAGGTTGCGCAAGACATTGCAAGTGCAGCTCAAGCTGCAGTTACCTGCTGTCTCCAAGCTTCCTCCAGCGTTACAAACCAATTGGCAAGCCATGCAACAAAAACCCGAATCCTCGTGGCGGTTGTCGAAGCAAGATCATATGCAAATTCAAGCATTGATCGAGTGAGTAACTTCGTTCTGTGCACTTGCCCCTGTGTTTGCTGACTGTTCTTTTCACTCGTCTTTGCAGCTCTGTGGAGGAGGAGGAGGATGATAGTGCTACCTCCTATCCAGATGCTGTGGTGGCCTTGGCAGCTTTAGGCATACAGGTACCACCGGATAAGGCTAGAGCGATACTGGAAGCAGTACCACCTACTGCCAACTCCACAGACTTAAGTCAAATCAGTGCTGTTGGCCTTCCGGAGCAGTTTGATCAGCACCTCGAAGAGGAGGCTCAGCGGTTGCTTATCAACCCTCCCTCAGAATTGGAAAGGTACGCGATGACGGTTTTTTTTTTTTTGAAAAGCCTTTCAGTCAATGTCTGAATTTGTTTGTATTGTTTTTGTTTTGTTTGTGCATTCATAACTGTTGCTAATGTTGTATGTGGGAATGAAGGTGGGATCTGCGTGACCATCAAGTATTTGCGGTGGACAACTTTGACGCAACTGAAATTGATGATGCCTTCAGTATAGCGGAGGATAGTACCGGAGCGGAATGGGTGTTTGTCCATATAGCTGATCCAAGTAAGTGGATAACACCCCATAGCGTGATTGATGAGGAAGCGCTTAGACGAGGAAACACAATATATCTTCCCTCGCAGCTTATTCCCATGCTCCCGCCTGCAATGGTCTCACAGGCAAGCCTCAGACCCAGAAATCAGGCGGAAGAACAAAACTATGCCCTTACCTTTGCAGCAAAGCTCTGTCCAGAAACTGGCAAAATATTGCGGCACGTGATATCTCCTTCTATTCTACCTCGTGATATCCACGCGTTAGACTATGACAAATGTGACATGCTTCTTTCGGGGCGTTTTTCGGCCTATTCTGTACGTGACCTCTTTGTCCTTGTTGAGAATATATTCCGTAAATTGCATGAGCTAACCTCTTGCTGTCGCATTGCAAACCTTTGACCTCAATGTTTTTATTTTGGATCAGAAATTACAACGATTGAACGACATAGCGACCCTACGACGACAAGGCAGAGTGGCGAAAGGCGCCCAGTTAGTAATCGTGCCAAAGGTTCAAGCACGAAAAGCTCCAGATGGCCAAGTCCAAGTTTTCAAGACCAACTCAAACAGTTTTAGCAACATACTTGTAGAGGAGATGATGATTTTGTCTGGGGAAGTAGCAGCCACGTTTGCTCGCAATCGCCAAATCTCCATACCCTTCCGCGCACAAGAGCCGCCATTCAAGCATGAGGAGTTTACTGAATACATTCAACGTTCTGAGGACAGCGAACCATTGAGGTCTTGGAAAATCAGGTCATTCCTGCGCCCTTCTACCTCCGTGCCCTACCCACAGCCTCATTACTCTCTAGGCCTCTCTGCCTATGCCCAAGTATCATCTCCCCTTCGGCGGTACAGCGACCTCTTGGCCCATTATCAAATTAAAGCCGCTTTGGCCAGAACTACGTTGCCCTTTGCTGAGTGGCAGTTGGTACACCTCATCCAGAGCCTAGAGCAGAAAGCCCAGGTTCGTATTCAGCCTACCTTGCTCGCCTGGTTATACTTCACTGATATCCATCACCTTAATATTATTTTGTACTCCGCCATTAGGAAAAACGCGAAGTTGAAGCAACAGCACAAAGGCAAGCAATGCTTCAGTATTTGGCCTCGCTTCCCAAAGGTACTGCATTCCAAGCGCTCGTTCTTCAATGCACTCCAGTTGTGGCTGGTGGCAACCACCTAGCCCCCACAAGAGCAACTGTCCTCTTGCAAGAGTTAAATTGGGTGACCATCATTGATGCTCCGAGAAATAATGTCCAACCTGGAGACAAGGTATGCGCTTGCGTTTTTTTTTTCAATTAAAAAAACCGGGATTTGGTGCTCACTCACTTGCCGTTTTTCTGTAGCTCACTCTGGGCATTTCAACGCTTGATGTCGGGCAAGATCATCTATCGTTGGTGCCAATTACCCGCAACCAGCGCCTGCATTAAATTAGTTCAAACACAACCAATAAAGGAAGGAAACTACTGGGGTTGTACGAAATAATACAGGAAGGAAACTAACCACACTACAGCCGTGGCAGGACCTTCTGGGGCCTTTATCCCTTCTGCTTGTGTCGACCCGAAAATGGACCCCCGCGTAAACAGCAGTGCCCCTCAAGTGACGTTTCGCCAAACAAGCAACCGTCCCGAACACCCTCCACCGAAGAGCACCAACCAATAGAGCCACCAAACCCTACCACCAATACCCCCCCCCCTTTCCCCCACAAAGCTCTCCCAGGTGCATCACCTTGTTGGCCGAATTACTGCATCGCGTAGACAAGGCCATATTTTTCTTCGAAGATAGTATATTTGCAAGGCAGGGGATATGCGCTGCACAGCTGCCCGCAACAAGTCATTGTAAGTTTTTTGGGCTACATGAGGTTCTGCACCCTGCTCATATCAAACAAAGCAAACTAAACGACCGTCATGTTGAGCACGGGAGCTGTCGGAGGGAAGGACAAGACAAAAGACAACCAACATGCCCGAAGAACAGAGATTGTCGAAGAAATACTTGCCTCGGAGAGGATTTATGTAACCCATCTTACTGTATTAGTGGAGGTTAGCCACCTCACTTGAGAGTTTACAAGATTTTCTAAACCTAATCTCTCTCTCTCTCTCTCTCTCTCTCTGTGGCTCCCTCTGTGTTTTAGTTTTATCTGTACCCATTGAAGATGACGGGGTTAGTCAAGGCGGAAGATATACAAAAGCTTTTCTCAAATTCAGAACAGCTGCTGAGCATCAATTCAGAGTTGCTCTGGGCTCTGGAGGAGAGGGTGAGGCACTGGTCGGAGACTCGAAGAATCGCGGATGTTTTCTTGAACTTGGTAAGCTCTTGCTTCTGTTTCTCTTTTGCACTTTTCTGACGGCTTCACTTTTTTTCTCAGACGCCATTCCTCAAAATGTATGATCTTTACTACGGTAATTACGATACAGCGGTGGAGACTTTAGAAGCGTTGGAACAAAACAACGAGGGGTTCCAACAATTCTTGCAGGTACAGTTGGTTTTCGCTCATGCCTGAACTTCAAAATATGCTTGTTGGGTGAGCAATGTTGTTACTAACGGGGATTACTTTCAAAAAAGGAACAACACCAAATACCAGAATGCAGAAGCTTAACACTAATGTCTAGACTCATATTACCGGTCCAAAGACTACCCAGGTAACACCTCTCCAATTCCCTTTTAGGTGCATCGTCTCGTTTTAACATCTTACGGGTTTGATAAACTGCATTACCTCTACAGGTATCAGCTGCTGTTACAAACCCTGGCTGACCATACGGAAAGAGACCACCCCGACTTTGATAATATCTGCAAGGCTGCTGAGTTGATGCGAGAAGTTGCGGAGCGCATTGATCAGAATCTCAAAGTCATTGAGAACAAGAATAGAGTGTACGAAGTACAAAAACGGCTAACTGGATGTCCGGTATGGATCCTCTCCTGTTCACACCCAGTTGTGTTGGCTAACGCTCATCGTCTGGAATGCCATCAGAATCTAACGGCCACGCATAGATCGTTGTTGAAAGAAGGAGTGGTCTTGAAGGTGACATCACGTTGGGTGGTCAACTGCACGCTTTTCCTCTTCTCCGATATAATTGTATACTCTCATCGCAGCCTCAAATCTTTCTCTCAACTAAACTACAAAGGGCTGGTGCCCCTTCCCATGATGTGGATCCGAAACTTGCAGGACACCGACGAGTTAAAAAATGCCTTTCAAATAGTATCGATAACAAAAACCTATACTATCTTCACCAAGACAAACGAAGAAAAAGAGGACTGGATACAAGCCATTCACCAGGCGCTGGACCAATACTTAGAAAGCAATCCACAATATAAAGGTTAGTACACTTGTTCAACAGACGTGTGTTTGTTGACAATGGGACCTGCAACGCCACTCTGTTTGCATTGGACATTCCTACTGACCACACGTTAAATAACAGCACACCGCAGCTCGGTGAAAGTGAACAATCCCAAAGGACTGTGGAAGTTATTTTCCAAAGACGTGAGCCGAGCTAAGTCCATACACATAGGAGCTTATTTGGATGGTTGCCGCGAAGAAGAGGATGAAGAGGCTGAGGAAGAGGATTCCTCCCCACTATCTGAAGAGGTGCAAGCCTTGTTGGCCTCTCCAGCAGCGCAACTCATCCGAAAATCTCAACAAACACAACTTTATCAATCGCCACAAGCCAATTCGTTCATGACGCTCCGGGGGCGCACCACCAAAAAGTCTGACGGAAGGCAGCTTATCACCGTCTCTCCCTCATCAGGCTCACCTCCTCTTCCAACCGCAGCCGAGGAATCCTCTCAAAACAAATCATCAAAAAGTTCCTCTGCAAGAATCAAGAAAAAATGGGGACGCAATAGCAGCCAACCCAGCAAAAAGAAGTCGGACGGATCGTCGCCTCGAACCCATACCTCTGAAACGGATGCAAGCGGCATCGATGTTACTGGAGATCAAGACAACCAGCATACAGCCCCCTTGGGGGAGAATACCCCTACCATAACTCCTGCCATTATCGAGAGCATAATTGGAGGCAATACTGGTGGTGGAGGCAGCTCAAGGCGCGGCCGGAAGAAGAAGGGAACTTCGTCGGCATTGGAGGCACACTTTAAGGAGTTGGCCAGCCTCTCCCCTGGGGAATGGTTAGTGGCCACGAACTTGGTGCCAGTGACCAAGGCTGTCCTACCTCAGCAGCTACCTGCTAGTGAAAATGGCTCCACTTGTGTTTCTGCTCCCTCGCCATTTGAACTTAACGCAGTTCCCAACAAGAACAACAACAAGAACAACAACAACAACAACAACAACAACAACAACAACAACAACAACAACAACAACAACAACAACAACAACAACACCCCAACATCAGGCCCCAACATTAGCAACAACATCAACAGTTCTGCTCCTCGGCCTGTTCAAAATAATAACAAGCTGGAGCAACCGCTCCAGAAAGAAGGCATCATCCACAACAACGCTACCAATAACACAGCATCCTCTTCGGGAGGAAGGCCCCGGCCAGGTCCGTTTGGTCATTTCAGTTCGATGCCCACTCTTCCCATTCCTGCCAATGCTGGCTCTCTTGCGGCTACAAACAAGAGCAATACTCCGATCCAAACCACACCATCCGGAGAGGCACTACGTCCATCACGCTTTGCCTCTTCTTCGCAACCACTGCCATCAAGGCCTTCATATCAGTACTCGGCCACCATGAGGCCAAAACCCCTTGCCGCCAGCGGTGATGCTGCCCACAGCACCCAATTTGGTACTGCATCGCATCCTGGCCTGAAGAAAGTGAGCCCCAAGGTTCCTCCGCGAACATTCCGCCCCCGTAAAAGTCCTTCCCCTTGGGACTCTCCTGACAGCGCTACCTCCCATAGTTCACCCGTTCCCACCCCCTCCTGCGTCACTGTTAATCAGCACAACACCCAATCACCACTCCTAAAACACTTACCACCAGCGACACAACCACGACCGCAACCGCCACAAGTTCGCTTGAGAACGCTTCACCCTGGAAATGGTGCTGGTTCTCCATCATCGACACCATCACAGCGCACACCAAGCCTAGTATCTCCTAACAAAAGCAATAGGATTGACAATAAAAACAATGCTTTGTTAAGCCCTCATGGTACGGAGGGAGGCAACTCCGCTTTACGCCCTCGTTCCCAGAGTTCCGAAGCCATCCAACCAACTGTAGCGATGCCCCTATCACAACCTCAGCAGCAATTGCAGCAGCAGCAGGATTCGGTGCGTCAACGACCATCCCCGGAACTACAGCCTCGTCGGATAAATCGTCCTCTCCCAGCACCACCCCAGCGCAAAGACGCTGAAGGCCCAGCAAGCCCCACTGCTACCGGGACCAGCGCTATTGCATCTACGATTGCTAAACTGAACCAACCACAACCCCGAACGCCACCAGCTGACAACAACACTAAGACTAACCTAAAAAACTACAACACGCTAACCCCTTCCTCCACTCCTCCCTTCCCCACAACAGCAGCACCTGTTGTGCGCCAGCACTCGTTGTCTGCTCGTGCGTCGACGCACAGTTAGCCCCCGGTTGGCCAATAAGATCACAAATAAAGCTAAAATATTTTTGATACCTTGCATGCATGGCCAGGAGCATCCTCCTCGCTCTGGGGGCGAACAACCCGCCCGTAAATACACCCACTAAGGTGCATCATTCACGCAAGATCTGCAAAAGTTGCAAGTTTAATATAATGGCAGGCGATCAAGAAAAGCTTCAAGCTTCCATCTTGCAACACTTCATATCAGCAGGCAGCTTGGAGGGAAGGAGAGCAGAAGCCCACAATATCACGGCTTGAGGTGAGCTTGGGAGTCATGGTACAAGGTCTTTAGCATGAAGGCCTGAGAGAGCAACATCTCGATGTCACTGACACTCCATTGGCTGGTTGGTAGGTGTTGGAAGAAAAGCATGATGCCTGAAAAGTCGCGGCTCTGCAGCTGATCCGACCACATGGTCAAGAACGAGGCGCAAACGTAAACGTGAAAGATGCTGAAGCCATCTGCTTCCGCCAGGTAAGTATCCCACATCCGAATGACCAGCGGCAGTGGGACTTCTCGCATAAGCAAACAGTTCATCCACCGAAAGGCGAACTGAATAAACTGTACTTCCTGTTGCTCCAGATGCAAATCCAGAGGTGCTACAGTCGTAGTACATGAGATGGTGGGTCAAAACAAACAACACAAAAGGAGGAATAGTAGTACTATCTATGCGGCGAATCAACTCTTTAAGTTTGTAAATCATGTGCTGTATTCCAGGTTGAGAGGTGGTGTATTGGTCTTGAATACCGTCAAGCAGTGCATAAAGGCACCAGTAGGAATCTGCTTCAACAGCATCCAAAACTTCGGTGGGCACCTTCGAAACATCGCACGTTTGCCAATCCTCGCCTACTCATGACAAAAGTGTGAGTATCCAATAGTTTTTTTTCTCTCCATTCTCACCATTTTAAAAAGCAAGGAGCAACAAACCGGTGGCTGTGGACAAAAAAACTACAAAGAAGGGGGTGGCGAGGTCGTTGATACCCTGCACATAGCCTGTTGCAGGATGCCGAATCGCCCAAATGTAAAGTATCCGCTCTATGCACTGTCCATAGTCCAACTTGTTAGCTCTGTACGTCTAGTCAGAACCACCATATCCTAACAACACCTACCTGTTGTACTTTTTCTTGCTGGAAGAGCGATACGTTGGGATGCGTACGAGGAATGTCAATGTGTATCTGTATCATCCACCAATGGTAATACATAAAGAAGGTTGTCAGCATTGAATAGCTTTAAAAGGTGGGAAAAGCAACACTGCTGACCTGCCGAAATAGTGCTCGTTCATATTCTGTTTTATCTTCTTCAGCAATGTCAAAATATTTGGGAACAGCGTCATAGTACTCCTGATAGGTTCAAATTCACAAAAGTGAGTATTTTCACAAATTGAATGTTTTAGCAGGAAGTGGGGTCGCAAGTGGTAGGACTATGAGGCTTATAAATCGCCCGCCCACCCCATTGTTCCCACCCCTGGCCACTATCGGGCAACGCTACGCAACAAGGTTCCGAAGAAGAATGTTGCGCGCTCCATTTACGTCACGATCCAGTCGTATCCCACAGTCCCCGTAACCACACTCGAAGATCCGGTTGCGTCGGTTGTCGGCCCTCTGTTGATGAGTCACGCGAAGACATTCATCAACCACTCGCGAAAGCGGAAGTGTCCCCATGAGTACAGCATGCGGGCGGTCTTTCTGCCGGTCTTCCGTCTCCGTTCCCTCTCGTGACGGTCATCCCCCTAGTGCTAAAGGAGGGAAGGATGATGTGGTCGTGGTGCCGACAAAGAAGGAGTGCCGTTTTGCGATGAAACTCGGTGACCAGGTTCGTGATCCGTTTCCGTAGCTTCAGCAGGACTCGGGTCATCCGTTTGCGTCGATTGAGTGGGCTGTTATCGATCTTGGATTGCAGGTCATCGGCGTGCTTGCCAAGGCGCCACAGGCGGCCAACGTCGTTGCGTCCAAACTCCCGAACCGTTCCCTCCGTAGGACTGTAGCCGCACAAGAAGGTGCGAACCCCTGGATCCAATACCACGATACCCCCTTGGTTATCAGAGGTCCTTTCATGGCGCTTGATGGGGATTGGCACACACAACCAGAATCGCTGTCGCTTGTCCTTATGTATGGTGCACGTTCTCTTCAACCGGCCTCTCTCGTCCACTTCCACATCCTCGTGAGTAACTGGCTGCGGATCGAAGAGCGGGCGGTGGTGTTTTGGTGAAGAGGACCTCCTTGTTTTCCTTGGATTGGAATGTAGCAGGTCGGGATAGATGAAGCCCTCCCACCAGCGGATGTACTGACCAAGGATCCTTGGACGGACGCTGTAGGGCACATCGTCGAGGTAGTCGAAAGAGTGACGGGCCGGCTTAACCACGCAAACGCTCTGCATCTCCTTCAGGTTCCACCCGATCTGTTCCTTCTTCAGCTCTTGGAGGGTGGTGTTCCAGACCTTCCTCGCACCGCCAAACCAACGATTGAGGATTTGAGACTGTTCCCTATTCGGATAGAGTCGTATCTTCCCGTCTTCTTGAGTTCCTCTTCCTCTGCCACTGTCCCGTTGTCGTTTCCGCTTACGAGTCGTTTCTTGCCCACTCGACTGCGTCTTCGTTGACGAGCTTGGTCCGCCTCTTTGTGGTGCTGGATGTCGTCCTTGACGCTGTCGTTCACGGACAAAGTCGGCGGCGAGGGTAAAGAAGTCCTCAGCAAGCTCGTGGTCGGGTCTGGAATCGTCCTCCGCATCGTGCGCATGGTGCACCACGATACGGGTTCCACGTTTACGGAAGATAAGCATTATAGCTCGAGGAGCTCGAAGGAGACCCGACAGAGCTGATCTCGGTGGGCAACCACAACCTCTTCGACAGTTCTGTCAGGCCCGACCCAGTGTCGCTGTAAACCTTGTGGTCTGGGTAGGCTTGCCGCAGACTCTCAATCTGATGTTGGATACGTTCGTCAGAGGTGCGGCAGTAGAGGGCCTTGGTCTTTTGAGCGGGCGCGGCGTCGGCGGGGAAGCCAAGAAGCTATCTAACGTGTTCTGCCGCATAGCGGCGGTGGCCGCCCGGCGTGCGAAGGGCTGCGACCTTGCCCGCTTGGTGCCACTTGCCGAGGCCGCTGTGTGAGATGCCACAGCGTTCGATGAGTTCGGCAGGGGCGATGTAGTGTAAGTCTTGTGTAGGTTCTCGTAGTGTGGTTTGTGACATGTGTGGGGAATGTGGGAATACGACTGAAATCGTGCGCTTAAATAGTTCTCCCCTGGCCCGACAACAAAGCAAAAGCTGTCATCGAGCCAGAGAAAACTCGGAGCTAGCCGCCCATGGAAGGTGTGTGGTGTTTTGGGGAAAATGGGAGAAAGACGATATTTCACTTACCTGTCTCTTCCGATGAAGAGTGCTATCGCGTCTATCCATGTTGCTAGGAAGATATCCCTTTTATATGGATAAATTTAAGAAGTTACTTGCCATGATGACATCCTCATCACATTACCAACGAAAAGAAAGGAAGATAATAGTACCAGTAAAAGTTTCCAGACGAGTCCTCTCATAGAGGCAGGAATGCCTGACCAACTCGCTTTCCGCAACGCAACTGCATCATACACGATAAACCATTCATTGTAGTTCGCTAGATCAGCAAACTATCGACAAACAGAAACACCACTATCATCACCTCTACAACAAACAAAATATAAAAACAAAAAGGGAAAAGGTACCAAGGTCCACCACAGGCTCGGCGAGCAAGGCCTCAAACTTTTTAAGCTTGGCAGAGCCAAGTTGCGGGGACGAGGAGGAGGAGGAGGCGTTGGCTTGGCTAGGAGGTATCTGTGGCTGTGCGTTCTCAGCAGCCAAAGCCAAACTCTCCTCCTCCTCCTCTTTCCCTTTTTCTGCGTTCTCCTCCTGTTGCTGCCTCTGCTTATGCTCTTCCTTTCTACTGTTTAGCCCCCTGGGAGGGCGGCGAGGAGGGCTGCCATCCTCCTCTCCTTTTCCCCCTTCCCTTTCCTCTTGTTTTACATCTATGTCTTTCTTTGCTTTCGTGGTTTGCTTGCCTCTGCCTTTTTGTTGTGGTTGTTGATGAGTTTGAAGGTAATCCTCCTCTCCCAAGTCGTCGTCTTCTGTGTCGGCCGAAAAAGCAGCACTGATGTCCAACAGGGCCGAATTGGTGGATTTGCCTCCTCCTCCGATGCCGCTTGTGCGCAGACTGTTGAAGAAGGCAGAAAGACCTCCACCACCACCACCACCACCACCACCACCACTTCCCCCACCGCTGCTGTCCTTGCTTTCCTGTTGTTTAGTTGAGCTGGCGAACGTGGCTCCTTTCACCTGTTTGATGGTGCCTGGCAAAGGTACATTGTACTTTGACTTCCAGAAAGAGTCGGGCGAGTTTGTAGGTTTCATGGAGAACAAGGAGAACAGTTGGCAACAACGACCAACAACCACCAGCTGGCCCCCTCTCCTTCTCCTCTCTTCTTTGTGTTTTAATCTATCTCCCCACGTCGTCGCGAACAAACGCACGGGACGACGGTCATTGCTGGTTTTCCAAGAAACTAGTCCAAGCCGCCGTATGCATTAAATGCAGGGGGAGCTTGGACATAATGCTGCCTCTGCCAAATCTTAAGATAAAACCACCCCTCAAGCAGGTGGCACAACGGAGAAGGGGGGGAACGAAGGGGGGAGCGTGCGCGCGTGTGGCTGGTGCGGCTCTCCTCCTCCTTTTCTTTTTGGTTTGGTGGCGTGCAGAAGAAGAGGGTGGTAACACGCACGCAGCCTTCACTTTTGACACACGCGCTGGTGCCAGCCTCCTCGTGTATCATTCGTCTGGCAACACGGTGCTGCTATTTTGGCTGATCTGCTGCCGCCACTGCCTATTGTTTATTTTTTTATTTTTTTTTAAATTGCAAAGCAAAATCATTCTGTGCTGCACCACACACACAAAAAAAAATTGGTGCTGGAAGAAGGCAAGCGAAGCACGTCAGTCCTCTTTTATTGCAACTGAGGAGGTTTGTACCCTTTTAAGTAGCAGTATTGGATTTTGCATTTTGTTCAATAACAGGAAAAAAAAAACAAAAAAACCCACTAGGAGGCACACAAACATCCCTGTCGTCAATGCTCCGAGCCTACACGGAAGATTACTCACCCAATGCTGAGACGACTACTGTGGAGGAAGGATCGACCACCATGGGGAACGGCTCTGCTGCCGCCACTGCCGTAAAAGAAGAAGAAAAAAACCGAGGGCAAGGACCTTTCAACAACAGCAAGCACAAGAACTCATTGAAGCGCAAGACTCCAACTCCCTCCAATGACTCCCCCTCTTACTCACAACACCAGCAGCAACAGAGCGCTGAACAGGGCATTGCTGCTGACTCAGCCACGGACATGAACGAAGAAAAGCGGCCGCTCAAGCGCAGTCGAGAGTCCAGAAGCAGCGAGATTCGCCAGTGGAGCGAGAAGCTGGGACAGGTTTTGTCCAAACGAGAGGTTGACCTGAAGGAGTTGCTCCACCTCAGCGCTGGTGGCAGCATGCTGGCTTTTGATCCACAGTCGCCTGCTACCCTGAAGGCGTTGAGAGCTTACGAGACTGGCTCTGCGCTCGCAGAGGAAGCCCAACCGGCTTCAGGAAGAGGAGCGAGAACCCCACCGCGGCAGTCAGCACCCTCAGCTGCAGCAGCATGTGCCTCACCTCCAACCCTCTTATCGGTACACTCGGAGCGACCACTACCCCTCAACGCTCTCCTTTACGAGGGCGGAGGGAGCAAGAGCAAGCTTGCAGAGAAGGCCGCTCACGACGCAGCTGTGCTCAATAGAGCTAGCGAGCTGAAACGCCAAGGTCTTTGGAGCCTTCAAAAACTACCTAAGATCCCAGAGCAACCCCGCAAGAAAACCCACTGGGATTTTTTGTTGGAAGAAGCAACTTGGCTTGCTTGCGACTTCCAGGAGGAGCGGAAATGGAAATTGGCACTAGCAAAGAAGATCTCACGTCAGGTCATGAAGTACCACCAAGCGAAGAAGGCGGAACTCCAACGAGTAGCGCTGGAGAAGGAACGAGCTCTTCGTCGTACGGCTGCTTTTGTTGCTGGAGAAGTAAAGCGCTTTTGGCAGAATATCGAGACTTTGGTTGTTACCCGTCACCAAAACAAACTCAAGGAAAAGAAGAAGGAAGTGCTAGATAAGCATCTCGACTTTTTAGTTGGCCAGACTGAGCGATATTCTTCCATGCTCGCTGAAGGCCTTAACACCTCTTTCACCGTCCCTACCTCTTCCTCTGCCTCTTCCACCCAGCCTGATGCTGGCTCATTAGCGCCGGAGAACGAAGCCACCCTTCTAAGCACCACACCGTTTTCTTCTGAACAGACAGTAGTACACGTCAAGGAAGAGCAATCTGATCGCGATGCCTTTGTTGCCAAGGAAGAGGAAGAAGAAGATGATGAAAGCACATTGGAACAAGAAGAACGGATGCAAATGGAGCAAGATCCTTTGAAGGAGGATGAGGAAGAAATAGGAATGTTACAAAGAGAAAGCGAAGTGCCATTGGAGGAGTTGTTACGGTCTTATTATGGCTACGAAAACGAAGACTCAGAAAGAAGCGACTCTGAGAATGACAGAGAGGATGGCGAAGACCAAGCAGATAAAGGAGTTGAGGAAGGAGAAGAGGAAGAGGAAGAGGAAGAAGAAGAGGCAGATGAGGACGAAGAAGAGGAGCCTTTTTCTGAAAACGAGTTCAGCTCCAAAGAACACAAAGCAAGCCCTAAGAAAGAAAGCTCTTCTACCATCAGAGCTCTTGAAGAAGACATGGAAGAGACCAATGAGCAAGACGCTGTGAGCAAAAAACAGATAACCGCAGCGTCAGAGGCCGCTACTGAAGCACAGCCCACAGGCAACACCCTTTCCACAACAACAGTAAAGACAAAGGTCCCCTTCCTGTTGAAACACACGTTGCGAGAATACCAGCACATTGGTTTGGATTGGCTTGTCACAATGTACGAAAAGAGGCTGAACGGCATCCTTGCTGATGAGATGGTACATTATTCCTTTTTCTGATGTTATGGCAGAGCATCTAAATACTGACCTTTATCTGTTTCTATCGCTTCCCTCAAATTTCCAGGGATTGGGCAAAACTATTCAAACAATAGCTCTGTTAGCGCACCTCGCTTGTGAACGAGGGATATGGGGCCCTCACTTGGTAGTAGTGCCCACCAGTGTGATGCTGAACTGGGAGTGCGAATTCAGGAAATGGTGCCCCGCCTTCAAAATCCTGACCTACTATGGCACTCCAAAGGAGCGGAAGCTGAAGCGCCAGGGATGGTCCAAGACCAACTCTTTCCACGTTTGTATAACCTCCTACACCTTGGTGTTGCAGGACCACCAGGCCTTCCGTCGTAAGAAATGGAAGTATCTCATCCTGGACGAGGCGCATCACATCAAAAACTTTCGCTCCAAAAGGTGGCAGCTTCTTCTCAACTTCAACGCCAAACGACGGCTGCTACTAACTGGCACGCCATTGCAAAACGATCTGATGGAGTTGTGGTCCCTCATGCACTTTCTTATGCCTCACATCTTCCAATCTCACTCTCAATTCAAGAAATGGTTTTCGAAGCCGGTGAACAGCCTCATCGAAGGCGTCACTCCGGAAGACCAACAGGACCTCCAGGGCAGCGACCACCTCATCAACCGTTTGCATTCTGTACTCCGTCCCTTTCTCCTGCGGCGCCTTAAGAGCGAGGTGGAGCACCAGCTACCTCGTAAAGTTGAGCATGTTCTTCCCTGCAAGCTTTCCAAGCGACAGCGGTTGCTCTACGAAGAGTTCATCAACAACAGCACCACTCAAGAGAAATTGGCGTCAGGGAATTTCATATCCATCGCCAACGTACTTATGCAACTCCGTAAAGTGTGCAACCACCCCGACTTGTTCGAGGG
Organism: Balamuthia mandrillaris; assembly: GCA_031835245.1. NCBI lineage: Eukaryota > Discosea > Longamoebia > Balamuthiidae > Balamuthia > Balamuthia mandrillaris. The sequence goes on along the minus strand of JAVKOQ010000141.1, from coordinate 35,906 downwards.
TCGCCCCATCATCTCTCCTTTGGACATGGAACCTCTTGTCTATTGCACGAGTCCCGCCGTGGTAGGCCTGCTGGATACGGATCCTCGAAAGGACATCAGCCTCTCCTTCATGAACCTTATTTTTTCCGGCAATGAACAACACATGAGCATGTGGCAAGCCCAACGTACCTCGCAATTGCACGTCGATCCCTTTTCTATCCGCTCCCTTGGCCCCTCTTTCACAGCGGCTGAGCAGCAGCGCCAACCCCTTTCCGCCTTGCTGCTACCACCGCCAAGCAACTTGGTGCGCCATCGGCGGGACGAGCTTTGTGCCTTCTATGCTCATCTGGCCTATCTAAATGAATGGCGGTGTGCTGCCAAGCCTCTCTATGGCTGGGATTTACGCCGGTGTCTGACGATGGCAGACGCTATCGGTAGCTTCTACTCACCAACAACCCTGCAGTCTTTCTTTTCATCCGCTACCGCCATTCGCCATCCTTTAGACTATTCCTCAGCCTTGCAGTCTGCCGTGCTCTCTTATGAAGAGCGCGTCCAGTCACTGATGCCCATCATATCAAGCTTTGTATGCATAATCCCGCCTGCACGAACCCCTCCGCCCGTTCTTCACACACGCCGCACTGTCCCCCACCAAGATCCTAATTTTAACCCTGACTCGCCAGAATTTCTCCAAGCCTTCTCCCCTGCCCTTACCCTCTATCGCCCCGCCTTTATTCGGCAGCAACTCTACTTCCCTGACAAACGGTTGGTGCAATACGACTGTGGAAAGCTCCAGCAACTCGATCCGTTGTTGCGCCGGCTGAAAAGTGGAGGTCACCGCGCCCTTATATTCACTCAAATGACTCGCATGCTGGATGTGTTGGAGGTCTTTCTCAACATTCATGGTCATACCTACGTTCGGTTGGATGGAACTACCAATGTTGAGCAACGGCAACGTCTTATGGAGCGGTTTAACGCTGATGACCGCATTTTCCTATTTATTCTCTCTACACGCACTGGTGGTCTTGGTGTCAACCTTACTGGTGCGGATACTGTTATATTCTACGATTCCGATTGGAATCCTGCCATGGATCAACAAGTCTGTTTCTCTTTCTCCCTCTCCTGCGTCTTTTTCTCTTCCGTTCGACTAACTGTTGGTTAACAGGCCCAAGATCGCTGCCATCGAATAGGCCAAACCAGAGAGGTTAACATCTTTCGGCTTGTAACACAGCACACTATCGAAGAAAATATTCTCAAAAAAGCTAACCAAAAACGACAACTTCATGACGTGGTGATCTCGGAAGGCCGGTTCACAACTGACTCTTTCAAGCGAGTCAACATTCAAGATCTTATTGAGGGTATTCCCATATCAAAGTCTACGAACCAGCAGCAAGCCCTTGCACCAACTCAATCCCCAGAGGAAATCGAGAAGCGATGGGAAGAAGCCGTTGCTGAAGCAGAAGACGAGAACGACGTAATGGGTTCGTATTCCTTCCCTAGAATGCTTGCTTTTCAGATGTTTTACGCAGTAACCCATTTTTTTTTGAACTTCAGCGCTGAATGCGGTGAAAGCAGAACAGGCTAGCGAAATGTCTGAGTTTGCTGATGATGTCCCTCTTCAAGCATGTTTTTCCTTATTATCCTTCAAAGCTAAAATAGTTATGCCTGACCCTATCTATATCTCACTCTGCAGGATTTATCTCGCAATGGCCAGAGCAGAGGATCGCAGCAAGCAAATGGCGAAGAATCATTACCGTCCACCAGGCTGGATTCATTCGTAGAGAAGCTGCTTCCTATTCAAAGGTGCGGTTTCGCCAATACTTCTTTTCTCTGCCTGTTACTAATTGCAATCCTAAATATTATTCTCTCCAGATATGCTTTCAAGTATCTTGATGAAGTTGATCCGGTGGTTGATCTACACGAGCTTGAAGCATTGCGGGAAGAAGCCGAAATAAAAGAAAAGGAGTGGGAGCTCGATGTGCTTGAACGAATTAGGCAGGAAGAAGAACAGCGCATGGAGGAGGACGACGAGATGCTTTTTTATGAGGTAGTCACATAACCGAGGTACCTCGCTCATGTGGTGTCCTGTGCTGTCACCTTGTGTTTGCGGCGTACGTCGCAGCCAGCTTCATTCTCTTTGTGTGCGGTGTGTGCTTTGTGTGCGTTCATGGGAACGATTTTCTGAGTAACATATTGCTGATTTGTTTTCAATTTGTATTTCTTCCTGGTTGTATAAGGTGCCATGCTCAGCATCAGGAGGAGGGAAAGAAGGTGAAGAAGTGGAAGATAGCGGCTACCCACAGTTCATGGCGCAGGCCTACGCCACAGCCATGGCCAGAGAGCTGGAAATATATGGTCCACCTACTCCCGAATCGGATGACCTGTATGTGCCACCGTACGAGGAAGAACCGTATCCCTTCTCTGTTGATGTGCTCTTCAGTGATGTTCTGTTAGGCCTTACTCTTGGCAAGGGAGCAGAGAAGCGCCATAAAAGCCTGAAGGTAACGCGTTTTTTTTTTTTTTTGTTCTCCTTTGCCGTCCTGCTGATGTAGACATTTGTGGTTTTCTTCTCTTTAGTTGGGCCCGAATGGCTCTCTCGAACAATTAGAGGAGGAGGAGGATAGCGGGACCACATCTCGTCGTAAACGCAAACACTTGGATGATAAGAAACAAAGAAAAACGTCAAAGACTGACAAGAAAAAAAAGAAAAAGAAGAAAAAGAAGCACGGTAGGCTGGACGCCTCTCCTAATGGCAAAACTATCTCAGGGTTTGTTCTCTATCTTTCTTTCTCTCTCTTTCTCTCCCTTTCTCTCTATGTACATATTATCTTCTGTTCTAATTAAAAATGTGACCATCAACAGGACGGGTCGTGCACGCCGCAAGAGCAGGAGCACTCTCAAGACACCACAAATGCTGTGGCTACCGAGTGAAGATGCCTTGCTGCGGGAGGCCATTCGCCTATTTGGAGATAAGAATTGGGAACTTATTTCTGACTATGTGAACCCTTCCCCCTTTGGTGCAATGCGCTACCGCTTTCACGCTCCCTCGGATTGTGCAGAGCATTGGGTTGAACTCCAAAAGGGTTCCACCGCTTCTGTGGAGATTGACACACAAACAACAAGCAAAAACAAGTCCAAAGGCCAGGCATCTACCACCACTACCAGTCCCCAACCTCCACTGCCGCCTCTTCCCTTCGTTACTATTCTGGCCATTGCTCGTCGCTCTCCCGATCAACCCCATAGCAAACCTGGACGACCTACGAGTACGTTTTTGTTCACACCAACGATTGGTTTTGTTTAGTGTCGATGTTCTAAATGTTTCCTTCTTTTCTATTCTCTTCTGTGCTTCCAGAATCAGCATCACAGTCACAAAAACAAGCCTCGCCTAAAGAAGAAGCAATGCCGCACGCTCACATCTCACATGCTCAAGCAAGCGCCGCAGCTGGCTCCTTGCCCTCCAAACCTGCCCGCACTCCCCTCGATGTATTTATGCAGAAAATTAGGAGAGTGCTTCCTTCTGCCACGCCCCAAATGCCCACCACTCCTCCTGTTCCCCTCGCATCTACTTCCTACCATCACCATCTTCCGACCTCTGTTCCTCCTACTGGTGCAGGCCCTGCCTCAACCCCAACAACTGCCACTAACAGCAGCACACCCTCTAACCAAGCTCCATCAACATCTGCTCGCTCTATGGATGCTAAGCTTGCAGGTTCTGGTGCACAACACTCCCCCTCTTCTGCTTGCAGCTCCGTCCTGCGAGGTATTAACTCCTGTTTCTTCTTCCTCTGCTCCGTTTTCACTTTTGTTGTATAACACTTCTGTCCCTCCTCTTTTTAAAAAAAAAAACATACACACACAACAAAACAGGCGTAATCTCACCGAAAAATGAGCCGAAGAGCCGAAGCCAAGCCACTAGACCGCCAACCAAAACACCTGTCGCGGCTGCCTCCTCAGCGCCAATTGCCACTCCTACCCCTACAGCTGCTTCTACCGCTGCACCTTCCGGTACAACCACTGCGGTGCCAGTGAGCTCCGTGACGTCTACCGCCGGTTCCAATAGCATCATCTTGAACTCCGGGTCTTCAACAGGGCAGCGCACTACCATGGCACACATTAACCAAGTGCTACAGCAGAGCTCGGTACTTGCTGCCTTCAATTTTTTTCCATTGCTTGCCCTTCCTCATTACCATGGCTGTACTGACCCTCTTTCCCTTAGCCTGTTGCTAGACAACACCAACCCGCCCATTCCTCACCTCCAACACCACAACAAGCAAATCAACGCCCTCCACCACCACAATCAGCAGCTGGCACTGCCCCACCTGCCCCATCCGCCACCACCACACCAACAAGCGGCAATGCAGCTGGAGGGGCAGGTGCACCTCAGTCATCTCCAACAACGCCATGGTCCACAATGCTTGCCCTCTACTCCATTACGCAGCTGCCTTCCTCAACCCCACACATCCAAGAAATTGTGCGCAGAAAGGACATTCCTGAAGCCACCAAAGTGGAAATGCTGCGCAGAGTCATTCAAGAGCACACCGCTGCTGCCAGTGCTGCCAAGTCCTCCTCCGCGGACAAACCAGCCGCTCCTCAGCCGCCTCCCCCTCCTGGTGGCAGTGCCGGTGGCGCTGCCCCTCCTTCTGCCCCCACCACCTGAAGTTGATGTCCTACGTGAAGAGCAGAAAGAGAAGGGACAGTTTCAAGCTGATGTTGCTATATTTTGTGGATATACGTTATGCTGTAAGCTTCATTCTACTTCAGCCTTTCTCGAAGAGAGAGAGAGAGAGGAGAGAGAGAGATGTAAAACAGAACAAGCAGAGGAATCTTTTGTTTAATCAAGGCGAGTGCCAGGCTTCAACGCATAACTCTCTTCAACCATATCGTCAAATGCAAGGTCTTGAGTACTCTTCTGTGTCTCTTTGGCGTGAAGGAGGGCAAGCTCCTGAAGCTTTCCTGCAGCAGCCAACAGCTGTTGTTTTTCTTCCTCTGTTACGTTCCTTACATGCTTGGCTGGATTGCCTTCCCAATACTGTCATCGATGAGGAAAGTCAGAACCAAAAACGGGGATGAGAAAGGAGGAGAGAGAAGAGAGAGACAGGAAGAGAGAGTGATAAAGACCTGTCCACTGCCAACAACTTTGTTTTGTGTAACAACAGCGCCAGCACCCACGATGGCGTGCTTCTGAACTACAGCACCGTCGTAAACAATAGCACCATCCTCAACCTTGCTTTCATCCTCCAAGGTACAGCCGTGGAGGATTACTCCGTTTCCTGTTGGTTTATCAAACGACGCACAGAGACGAAAAGAAGTTATAGTACCTCTCCTTGATAGAAAGCGGTAGGAAGAGGAGCAGACGAGTGAGGTAAGGACAAACTTACCGACAACGACGCGGTTGCCCACGCGCGTTGGCTTCTTCTTGTCTTGAGAACCGCCCGTTACGTGAACCACCGTTCGGTGACCAATACTGCTGTTCTCGCCAATCTCCACTGGGCTTACGTCGCCTTTTTTGTTCATGTTTTGTGAAATTTTGTTCATTTGTTTATGAACTCACGCACATAAAAAGAAGAAAGAGAAAAAGAAGCTACACAAAAAAAAGGTAAAAAAAATAAAAGGGCAGTGGGACCCATACCTCTGACAACAGTGCCGTACCAAACGCTGGAGCCCTCTCCCAACTTGACATCTCCAACCACGGTGGCGTTTGGTGCCACAAAGACGTTGTGAGCCAGCTTTGGTCTCAAGTCATAGAGTGGCATCACACGGCGGTGCCTGCACACTATTATTGTTATTTTTTTTGAATGAGTTTTGCCCCAAATAGAAGCACGTTCAAAAAAAAAAAGGAAGCCCGGTGCTGTTGTGAGAGTGGTGTGACACTGCATAACGTACGTTGTTCCTTGTAGGCAAAGTTGCCTTGCATGGCGGAACCGATTCTGTCCAGGGTTTGGCCGGTCTCACGGAAACCGTTGCCAAGGTTGTAGGCTAATCTTTTCAACATTTTTTTGTGTGCGGGAGGAGCGCCTACTCCAAAAAAACAAAAACAAAACAAAAAAAAACAGAATGAAAACGACTCCGCAATCAAACGGCGAGGGCAGGCTCAGAAAGGCTTCACGCCAAGAAGAGCGGTGAGGAGGAGGGAAGACAAAATAAAAAATGCCGCCGCTTTCTTGCCCCCCTGGTTTTTTTTTTTTTGGTTTTTTTTTCCCAAGCCGCACGAGGGGTCATTTCCTATCGTGTCGTCATGATTTTTGCACAAAAGAAAAATAAGGGGTTGCAATATAGAGGGGCGCCAGCAACTCTCCCTCCCTTGCCTGCCCGCCCGCCCGCCCGCCTAGTGGAAGGAAGAAGCGGTAAAGGCGCCGCCACATAGTAACAAGTTACGCCGTGTGAACTTGACGCAATAGACGGGTGTCTTCTTCGTTGGGAATGTTTTAAGTAGTTCCGTGGTTGGCCCTCCACTGATCCCGATGATAGAGAGAGTGGGCATTAGTCATCAATCAATCAGGGGTAGAGGAGCAAGATAATGGGGTAAAGTTACCGCTCTTTCTTTTTTCTCTTTGTCTTTTTCTTGGCAGGCGTTTTGCTGCTGGTGGAGGCACTGCCGCTGGTGCTAGCAGTGCTGCCGCTGTGCTTCTTTCCGCCGCTATCTGCGGAGACGCCTCTGGCCTTGTTAATGTCCCATAGCATTACCGTCTGGTCTGCGGAGCCGGAGGCCAGCAGGCTGCCCTCTGCGCTAAAGTCCAAAGACCATACGGTGCCTTCATGTTGAGAGCCCAGTGTCTTTAACTTCTTGCCCGATGCCAAGTCCCACAGTATTATCGAGCGGTCCTCACCTTTTTTCTTTCGTGAGCAAAATGAAGACAGAATTACAAAAAAAAAAAAAAAGAAAGGGAGGAGAGAACCCGCAGAAGCAAGGATTCTGCCATCAGGTGAGAAGGCAAGGGCGTAGATAGGACCGTAGTGGCCAGTAAAGATTCGCACGCAGGCGCCGCTGTTGACCTCCCAAAGCCTGATGGACTTATCGCTACTTCCCGTGGCAACATAATTACAATTAGGATGGAACTTCACGCACTATAGTTCATGATAAACAACGCTGTTTGATAAATAAATTGAGAGAGAGAGAGAAGATACGTACATCAACATCGGACAAATGACCAGCGAAAATACGAAGAGGAAATATTTGATCAGTTGCCCAAAGCCGTGCAGTACGATCGTGGCTGGCTGTCGCAAAGTAATAGCCAAGCGGGCTGAACTGCACATCCCACACCGGATAGTTATGGCCTCGATAGTACACTACGTTTGTCCGTGTTTCCATGCTCCATAAACGTGCTAGATATTCAAGAAAAATACAACGTCAGAAAAATAAGAAAAATGGCGAGGAGACAATACCTGTGTTATCTTCGGAGGCAGATATCAAAAAGTTGTTGTCGGGGCTGAAAGAGCAAGCATAAACTGGACCCGAGTGGCCAAGCAAAGGAACGTAGTCCGTTGTTCGGCCTCTGATCTTGCTACGTCCACCGGTGCTTGAGCTGCTGGAATCTCCGAATATGCGGGAATGATCTTTCTTCAAGTCCCACAGTTTTATGGACGAATCCGCAAACCCTCCCGCTACCAGTGAGCCTTCTTTATTTATTTCTATGCAATTTAGGCTGTATGTAGAATGGAAAGAGAAAACGAGAAGAATAACGGATTTGCATTAGCAAAAAACGAAAAGAATGCAAGGAGGAGAACGTGCCTCTGATGTGTGTTCAAGAAAGTGAAAAAACAGATGGAGGGAAGAGCTGTGCTAGTCAAATTGACCCGCTTGCGAATGTCTTCTAGTATTTGAAGCTCCACGCTTTCGTTCCTGTTCACAAGATTTCAAGGCAACAACAGTGCATTAGTGGAAATGGAAGACATGAGATTGAAAGGGTACATACAGAGTAGGCAAAGGTATTTGAGAAGTTATAGTTTTTACGGCTGGTTTCTGTTGTGGAGCAACCTCCACTTTAGCCTTTTTGGGAGCTTTCTCTTCCTCAGCTGCCTTATCCTCTGGTGCAGCAGTGGGGGCGGGCGTGCCGTCCTTTGTGGAGGGCAAGTACTCGTGCACCCGGTCTTGCAAAAGCCCCCATTGCACCTTCTTTTTGTTCATGTTTTTCAATTCCTCCTCCGTCGCGCCTGTTATTGCTATGTAGTCTTCCTCCGCATATTCGTCCGGCTCTCCGCTAAATACTGGTAAAATAGTCCAAGAAGAGCGTAATGATGGTGCAAGAACGGTTGCATCGTTAACATCAGGAACAGAAAAGGGCAGCTCAAGAAGCAAAGCAACCACGTACCATTGACGTTAAGATATTGGTTGACGATGCCAAGAAGCAGCATGAAGCTGGCCTGTTGCAGGAACCCTATCAACAGTTCATAACTGTAATTACAGAGCTTCACGTTGTACTTGAACGTGCGAAACTTGCGAACGAGGTCGTTCTCTTCCAGCTGACCTGGCGTGGTCACGCTCTGAAACCTTACCATCTCATCGGCGTGTAACTCCATGTGTTCGTGTTGATGGTCTCGCATGAACTCTTTGGCTGCACAGGTTTGCCGTTTTATTTCAGTGGGGAGCAAGGCGGCGTGAGCAAATGAGGAGAGAAAGCAAGAAGCGGAGCCTTCCTCCTACCTTCATCTAGCATTCCTTTTTCAACCATGTTGAGATAGCAGTGCACAAAGATGGGATAAAGAGTGGCCACCAGTTCGTTCTGCAGATGTCATTAAAACAACGAAAGAACGATCGAAAAGTGTTAATCAACCACGACCACCACGACCACAACAACCACAGAAGAAAAAAGAGGCAAGCGTGAATGAAACCTTGTAGCGGTCTAAGGAGGCATAAATCCACTCTCGCAAGTGAGTGTAGCTGTCCTCGTAACGAGAGAGCAACGACTCAAAGTGGTTGTAGGCTCTGATGTAGTTGCTGGCGCATACGTCCTTGTCCAACGTTCCCTCAAAGGCCATCTGCTCGCGCGACACCTCCGTCTCCATCTTGCTTTCCTGCTTGAATATGGCCTCCGCCTGCCTATACCCTTTCAACTTGAGGTAGTTCAGCACCGCGGCGTCCATCTCCTTGGCTTTGCGAGCGTCTTCCATGATGGCCGCACAACCACACGGGCTTCTTTCTTCTCTCTCGCTTGGCTTTGCTTTCTTTGTTTTGCTATGCTTGAGGAGCGGTTCCGTATTTTTCATGTCGTCAAAATAATATTTAATCGCGTCGACACGGACATAATTCATGTCGTCCCGAACATCCCCTGTATACAAAAGACCACAGAGAAGAAAGTTAAGCTCACCGCGGCGCCCTTCCCGCTGGCCATGCGCTTGTTCTCGCGAAAGAAGGCGGACGGAGAATCACCACACGTTGCGGCTCCTGGAGGTGGTGGTGCCTCTGCACAGACAGGTCATTCGAGTCATGCAGGTTCGGCCTCCGCGCAGTCCAACGACCTTCACGCAAGGAAGCTGCTTCAACAGTACTTCCATTCGCTTGCTCGCCTTCACTTTGGCGGCGTCTCCGCTTTACTCAAGGACAAAAGGGTATACCATCATAGCCTTCCGCCTCACTTAAGACGAGATGTTTTTTCTTCTTTTCTCACTTGTTTGTTTGGAGCGCAGAACCAGTCACTGGAGGCACCGTGGCCCTCATTGATAGCAGCTCTCAACGCCCTTGCTTCTTGCGAGAGTCACTATTACTCACTTTCCTTTCTTTCGTTTTCAGAAGCTAAATGGTTGAAAAAGGAGGTAATGCTGCTTCTCCTTCTTGTTCTTGTTCTTGTTCTTGTTCTTCTTCTTGTTCTTGTTCTTTCTTCTTCTTCTCCTTCTTCCTTCTTCTTCTTCTTGTTCTTGTTCTTGTTCTTGTTCTTGTTCTTCTTCTTCTTCTTCTTCTTCTTCTTCTTCTTCTTCTTCTTCTTCTTTTGCTGGTGTATCTTCTTTCCATATTTACCGCTGTTTCTTTATATATGTTCGTTTGTTGTTTCCTCGCAAAGAGCCTCGGAACGCTGTATGTACAAGTCTTCAATACCCTTCAACAGCTTCTTTCCCACACGTCTTTACATCACTCTGGCTCTTCCACTTCATCATCCTCTCCTTATTCTTCTTCCTCAATTGCTTCCGTCTTTGTAAATTCACAACTCTCAACGCAAGCTTCTGATGCTCTGACATCCAATCAAGATGCTTTATCATCGGGAGCAACCTCTTCTTCTGCTTCATCGGATGCAACACATAATGCTTCTGTTGAATCACTTTTGTCATCCTCTTCTCCGGAAGCTTCTTCTACGTTTCTTTCCGTCATTCTTCGCGATTGTTGTGACCTAATTCAATGCCGCTTGAAAATGATTAACGTGTAAGCAGCCTCATTGTTCGTTCCTTTTCTTTTTATTCTTCTCCAAAGAGGAGAGAGAGCCATGTTGTATTGCTTACATTCTTTGAATGATAAAACTATCATGAAACGCAGTTACGTTGCTCTGGCAAGTGCAACATCAACGCCACCGCCATACGATGTCTTGGTGAGTACTGTTAGTGCGGTGGTTGAACGTTTTTCTGGCACTACTCAAGTCTTGCTGCATCCATGGCTCTCCTTGATTCGTGAAAACACAATGTATTTCTCTCTCTCTCTCTCTCTCTCTCTCTCTCTTCTCTCTTCTCTCTTCTCTCTTCTCTCTTCTCCCTTCTCTCTTCTCCCTTCTCTCTTCTCTCTATCTCACTTGTTGGTTAAATGTACCTTATTTCTTTGGTCACAGTTTGGAAACCACAGTGTTAGAAAAGCTGTTACAAGCGCAGATAGCATTATCCAAATATCAATTCAAAGATTGTGTGTTTTTGACGTTTCACACGAAGACACTGTTGGACACATGGATGCGCGCTCTCTCATTGGACAAAGGGCAGGCTATCGTGGAGCTGGCATCTCCCTCTAAGCAAAAAACGTCCTGCGATATCTACGTGTGGCTGCGGGAGTTCAACCTTTACACCACCGCTAAGATGGTGCTTTACTTCTTCAACATCTACAAAAAACAAAAACTAGGCAACGGTAAACCTGTAGACATGCGCAGCTTTACCTCCAACTGTCGTCCTGACTTTTATTCCATGTACTTTCTTTCTATCTGTAATGTTCTTTTGTTGTTATTGAAAAAAGCTCACGTACTTATTCCCAGGATCGAAGGCTTTGCTCAAAAGACGGAAGCTACGAGCGTTTGCCTGATGTACGAGGTACCTCGTGTGCAAGAAAAAGGGGCGGAGTTCAGTTTAAGTGGATACGTCCTTCCACAGGGAGCCGAGGCTGCCCATCAAGCACCCACTGGCCTTAGCTCATGGCCTGCAATATTCAGCTATCCTGCAGTACCTCTCTCTCTCTCTCTCTCTCTCTCTCTCTCTCCTCTCTCTCTCTCTCTCCTTTCTTCTTTTCTTTCTTTTCTGTGAGATATTCTTGACTTAACAAATGCAACAATCAAAGGAACCGAGGTTGGAGCATTGGCCCAATCTCATCGCCATTACATTGGACAACAAATCCCAGTTGGAACAATACAAACCCCCGCTCTACTACTATGACAAGACGGTGGACTGCACCTACTTCATCTCAAGGGTGGACACCGCCATCACCCTCGTCGCCATTTTCACCAAGAAGCAGCGCAGCAACGACCCCAACATTCGGACCTCCCTCAACAACATCGCTTACTTCCTTCGCAACGGCTGGATATTCAGCCAACTTAAAACCAAGTAATAACCGCTTCCACCACCACCACCACCACCGCCGCCGCCACGAAGCAGAAACGAACGCACCAGGATGTTCCTACCGCATAAATGACCAGGTTTTTTTTTGATGGAGTGGGGCGAAACGAACCCTCAAACTGAAAAGGAAAAAGAAACCGAAAAAGAAAAAAAAAAGGAAACACAAAAAATAATAGTCTTTTTTGCTTTGTGCTTTGCTGCCTGCCTCCCTTCAACCCCTCCCCTTTTGCTCCCTCACAAAACGCGACCGGTCCACAATGCAACAATCCGAACAAACTGAGAACAACACCCTCCAGTACGTTTGTTCTTCTCTCTCTCTCTCTCTCTCTCTCTCTCTCTCTCTCTCGTTCAATCGTGTCTTTTGTTTTGTTTTGTTTTGTTTTGTTTTGTTTTGTTTTGTTTTGTTTTGTTTTGTTTTGTTTTGTTTTGTTTTGTTTTGTTTTGTTTTGTTTTTTTTTGTTTTGTTTTGTTTTGTTTTGTTTTTTTTTTTTTTTTTGGTTTCGCAAGCAAACGCTTAAAACCATTTTTTGTCTCACGGTAGGGAGTCGATCGAGAAGCAAGTTTTCCATGACTGTCTCTCCATGATCCGTTGGTCTCCTTTGGTTCGCATCAACAAGCTCGGCAAAGACTTGGAGTGTGAGCTGTGTACGTTCTATTTTCTCTCCACCTTTCCCTCTCTTCTCTCTTCTCTCCTCCTTCCTCGCTGTCCCTCTTCTCCCACTTCTCCATCTGAACAGCGACTTCACATGATAGGGGCCAAATGTGAGTACATGCTTCCGGGTGGCTCTGTGAAGGACAGGATCGGCAAACAAATGCTGTTGGACGCAGAGGCCAGCGGCCGCATAAAGCCTGGGGACACTCTCATCGAGCCCACCTCCGGCAACACTGGCATTGGTCTCTCTTTGGCCGCTGCCATCAAAGGCTACAACATGATCATCACCCTCCCGCAAAAGATGAGCCAAGAAAAGGTCTCTTTGCCCTTCTCAAAGCTGCCACAACAAAAAACAAAAACCAAATGCAACGCTCTTACTTTACTTATAGGTTGCCACATTGCAAGGTTTGGGCGCTAAGGTTATTCGAACACCTACGGAGGCTGCTTGGGACGCTCCTGAGTCTCACATTGGCGTAGCCAAGAAGCTTCTGAATGAAATCCCCAACTCCCACATTTTGGATCAAGTGCGTTCTCTCTCTCTCAATCCCGACGGAGGGAAAATGTCTTACTTGTTTCGGATTTTTTAGTATGGCAACCCATCCAACCCCAACGCTCATTATGAGAACACGGCGGAGGAACTCATTCAACAGTGCGACGGAAAGATAGATATGGTCGTTATTTCGGCAGGCACTGGTGGCACCATCACCGGTATCGCCAAAAAGTTCAAGGAGAGGCTTCCTCACTGCAAGGTAATCCTCTCTCTCTCTCTCTCTCTCTCTCTCCTCTTTTCTCTCTCTGTGTCGTCTGCCTTAGTTTTTTTTGGCTTAAAATCACTTACCTTTGTTTGATAGATTGTCGGTGTTGATCCAGTGGGTTCAATCCTTGCAGGCCCAGGTCCCATTACCCCCTATCACGTAAGTGCTCGCTGCGCTTATTCTTTGCTTTCTTCATTGTTCCTTCTTCTGATCTCTCTCTTCACACAAAGGTGGAAGGAATTGGATACGACTTTATTCCAGATGTATTGGATACCTCCTTGGTGGACAAGTGGGTCAAGACTGAGGACAAGGAATCCTTCGTGATGGCCCGTAGGATGATCCGAGAGGAGGGCATTCTCTGCGGTGGCTCCTCCGGTTCCATCATGTATACCGCCCTGCAGGAGGCCAAGGAGCTGAAGAAAGGACAGCGCTGTGTGGTCATCGTCTGCGACTCTGTGCGCAACTACCTCACCAAGTTCCTGGACGACCGCTGGATGATCGACTTTGGCTTCTACGATGCCCCCGCTCATCCTCTCCTCGGTGAGAAGACCATTGGCCAGTTGGACCTGCCCACTCCTGCCGTGCTTCCCTCTACCGCCACCTGCAAGGAAGTGCTGAGCTTCATGGACCAACAGGGTCAGTCCTTTGCTCCTCTTGTGTCGGAGGAGAAAGGATTGGAGGCGTTGTGGATGAGGCCAGCCTCCTGCTTACCTTCAGGCAGAGGGCAGCGGCATCGAGGACGCCGCCTTTAGTGCTCGTGTTGCTGAGTTTAGGGAATTGGACCCATCTGTACCCCTCACTCGTGCGCGCTTCTCCCTGGCTCGGCAGTCGCCTTGCTTTGTTGTGGAGAAGAAGGAGTCTAAGAAGATCCTCAAGGCTGTGCTTACCCGACGTGACCTTCTTCATGTTTTGGCTCCTTCCTCCAACTAAAAGCCAACCGATTGAGAAATGAGTCGTGTTATAAAACCTGCTTTTAAACAAAAAAAAAACATTTACAAAGTGAGGCGTGTTATTCCTTGGTAGAGTGCACAAACTCGGTAACCGCATCTTGGAATTGCTGCACCCGTTGCAGCTCTGGCACATGCGCCTTTGTTGTTGGCAGCAGAGAAGAGAGAAGAGAGAGGTAAGTAAAGAGTGAGAGATGAAAAGGAGAGGATGGAAGGCACCAAAGGAAGCGCGTCCACATCGGTTACAACGTGCTCAAAGGTAACCAGCTGGCTGGCCATGTTTGCGTTGAAACTGTCCATCAGTAACTCCGCATAGCGATAGGGCGCCACCTTATTGATTGTTGCGAAGAGCAGAGAGAGAGAGAGAGAGAACAAGTTGGTCTTTTAAAACATGATAGCAATGGAGAAGAGGCAGTGTAAAATGTACCGTATCCTCAGTAGCCCAAAGAAGAAGGACAGGCACGTCAGTCAGCTCCTTCTCGAGCTCTGCTACATCAGATGGTTTGATAGCTTTTTTTTCGTTGTTCAGAACCAAAGTAAAAGTTAAAGCTAGCGAAGGGTGCCATGCATACCTGGTGCTATCAAGATGAGTCGCTTGATGTTGGCAGAGAACTCTCGCAGTAGCTCGATGGCAAGTCTGCCGCCGTAGCTCCTCGCCACGATGTTGAATTTGATGGCTGCCGCGGCCTCCTCCTCCTCTGTAGGGGCGAGTCTCTTCTGGGTGATGAACTGACGAAGGGCCTCCAACCTCTCCTTCAGAGTGGGCCTGGGGTTTGCGGTGGGACCCGGTTGGGACTGGCCGTGGCCCAACAGGTCAAAGGCGTAGTAGCGTCCTAGCCCCTCGAAGAAGGGGAGGTGAGGCTTCCAGTGAAGAGCGTTCTGGTGGTTCTTGTCTGCTCCATGAATCAACAACCACCTTGAGCGGGCAAAGAAAGAAAGAAAGAAAGGACAAGAAAAGAAACGAAACGACAAGCAAGAAAGAAAGAATGAAGGAAGCAAGGAAGGAAAGTAAGAAAGGACAAGAAGGAAAGCAAACAAATATACAATAACTTCTGAGACAGAATAATAGATTAGCACGTACGCTTCCTCTCCTTCCTCGCCGCCATACAACACGTGCATGATGGAGTCGGTGCCAGGGACAGCAAAGTACTCATCCCTCCCATGCCGCTGCTGTGAGCCTCCTGCGGCGAGCGTCTCTCCTCCTCCTTTCCCTTCCTGTTGCCCGGCGGAGGGCCACACGGCACCTTGCTTTTGCGCTTGTTGCCCGGTGCTGACGACGTAGAAGAGCGCAACGCAAACCACCGCCAAGACCACCAGCACCGCTTTGTTGTGTTGCATCCACCATCGGCGTAGCCACCACCCCCTCCCTACCACCAGGCTGGCCTCCGCCGTGCTCCCAAACATTGTTGGTGTGAGTCTGTATGTGTGGCTGTGGCTTCTCACACCGGGCTGCCGATATTTCTCAAGAAATATTCCTGTTTTTTTATTGTGAGATAATTTTTTTTATATGCGATGCCCATTTTGAATAATCGATATGGATGAAAAATGAATAATTTGATGAAAAAATTTGTCAGAAATTTCCAATTATGGAGCATCTATCGGCAAAAAGAAAAAGAGAAGAAGAAATCGAGAAGGAAACAAAAAGTGTCTGACATTTCTGTTTGTCGAAGGGGTATGCCCACGCAGTTTGTCCAGCAAGCCAAATAAATAATTTAGAGAGAGATAGAGAGAGAGAGAAAGAGGAGAGGAGAGAGAGGCTTAGCACTACTGGGCGCCCTCATGGAGCAAAAGCACAGGCAGAAGAGCAACGTGACGATGGGGGAGGGCGGCAAGGTGGACGTGGACGAGCTGCTGGCCTCCTCCGCCAGCCTCTTGCCCCGCCGCCTCGCCTTCCACAAAGCCAAACGGGTGGACTCCCTGCAAACGCTTCGCTCCACCTACGCCCCGCTCAACCCCTCCTACGGGCAAGGCGCCCGGCAGCAACACCGCAGCAGGGGCGGCGGCCACGATGATGCCGAGGGCGAGGACTTGGCTACCTTCTTGGAACGCCACAAGCAAAGCTCCGGAGCAAACAACAGCAGTAAGACCTTGGGGAAGAAATCGAAAACCAAGTCCTCACAAAGGTTGGAAGAGGCGGAAGGGCCCAACCCGGAGTACTCCCTGTGCCCCAAGGCCAAGGTGTGGGAGCTGCTGGAGTGGAAGCAGGTCAGAAAGCTGGGGCCTGGCCTGCACAACCTCGGCAACACCTGCTTTCTCAACTCCGTCCTGCAGTGCCTGACGTACACCCCGCCTCTAGCCAACTACTGCCTTCAACGCTCTCATTCTAAAACTTGTACCTCCTCCTCCTTCTTTTTTCACCCTCCTTTCTTTCTTGTTTGATGTTTTTCATCTTCCTTCTTCATTTTTCTTTCTGCCTTCTTTCCTTCTTTCGTTCTTTCTTGTTTTCGTTCTTTAAGGATACCGTCTCCTCGCCCTTTTGTTCTTTGTTCTATCAAGTAGATCTTATTGATGCGGTCGCTAATATATTGTTGCGGTGATGATAATAGGCAGACGGGTAGGCTTCTGCGCGTTTTGTACGATGGAGGGTCACATTGCCAAAGCTCTAAAGACACCTGGTGGCGCCTTTGCTCCCAAACCCATCGTTGCCAACTTACGAGGTTACTTTTCTTCTTCATCTCTCTCTCTCTCTCTCTCTCTCTCTCTCTCTCTCTCTTTCTCTCAACTCACATTTGAAGAAGAAAGAAGAAAGAAGAAAGAAGAAAGCAGAAAGCAAAACGAACACCAAAAAAGCGAGATTAAAACAAAAAAACTTAAACGGAAAGAAAGATTTATTATTTTTAACTGGTTGGTATTACAGCTATCGTTCGCCACTTTCGGCTAGGCAGGCAGGAAGATGCTCATGAGTTTCTGCGTTACCTCGTGGAATCACTTCACAAAGCCTCTTTACCTAAACTCCCGTTCGTTCTTCTTTCTGCTCGCTTCTTTCATTTGCTTCTCTTCATGGACATACTTACTTTTCCTTTTAAAGTAGTGAGCAGCAAGACAAAGCAAAGATGATGCTAATACAACAAACATCATTGGTACATCGCATTTTTGGAGGTTACCTGCAGAGCCAGGTAACTTGCGCTGCATGCTCTTTCAACTCAAACACATTCGATCCATTCCTGGACTTGTCTTTGGAGATACGTCAAAACAAGTGCAACTCATTAGCGGATGCTTTTGCACATTTCACCAAACGAGAAACTCTAGACACCGCTAACCTATACAAGTGTGAAAGGTTCTCCCTCTCTTCCTTAGGCCCTTTAAACACTTAGATTTCTAATTGCATGCTGTCATTTTATAGTTGTAATAAGCGAAGTAGAGCCACAAAGCAATTTACTATTTTCGAGGCACCAAGCGTTCTAACCGTGCAACTCAAACGCTTTGCTTTCAGTGGTATGTTTGGAGGAAAGATCAACAAATACATCCAATTTCCTCGTCGGCTTTGCTTAAAACCATTTATGAGTGCTAATCAGGTTTGTTGTTGCTTTGCAAGACTGCATTTTCTCCACTCGTTTTTTTTTGCCTACACATCTCCATTCTAATACTTACCTCATCTGTAATAGAGTGATAAGAATCCAATCTACACTCTTTATGGCGTGTTGGTGCATAGTGGATATGATACTCGTGCAGGGCACTACTATTGCTTCATCAAGAACTCGAATGGAATCTGGTATGAAATGAATGATAGTTCGGTAGGTGCTCCCTCTTGTTCTTCCCTTTCTTATCCTCTCTGAAACTTACCGACAAATCTTTCTTGACGCGACGTACAGTGCTCGCAAGTGAGCGAGCAAGCAGTTCTCAAACAGCAAGCATACATGCTATTTTATGTCCGTGAGCCGTCTTCTTTACCTGAAACCCACTCCAGCAGTGGCAGCGAGGAAAGCGAAAGCGAAAAGGAAGTTTCCAATAACCGTAGCAACAAATCTTCATCTCACCCCTCCTCTACCACCACGTCGCCTAACACTACACCCAAAACATCAAAGCTTCAATCTAAAAACAATACCACTGCGTCTTCTTCTCCTGTATCTCCTTCTCCTCTTTCTTCATCCACAAAGATGTCTTCCCTCACAAATAGACACATGACTCACACTAAGCCTACAGACAACCATAACCCCAAGAAACGCAAACGAGAGCAGCATCATTCGCTGCCTACCGATCTTTCTGACGAAAAGAAAGAAACGCAAAAAGAACCAGCAGGGGGAGCAGCACCAGCAACACCCACTAAACCTTCTCCTATTCTCCTCTTTTCATCTAACGGCAATTCACCAAAGCCTCCTTCAATCGCTACCTCGCCACAAAGCGGTACCACTTCTTCCAACTCTGTTCCTACTACCCTAGCTTCCACAACATCAAATAGTATTGTGGAGTCAAGTGGAGGAGCGATGTCTAAACGACAAAGAAGGAAGAAAAGAAGACAGGAAAATGAGGAGCAACGACGGCTATCGCTCGATAGTCAAACAACAGCTGATAGTACCAACGAAGATCTTGGACAGAAGATTAGTCGCTCCTCGGTAATCACAGCGTCACAAACTAGAAGTACTTCTTCCCCTTCTACGGCATCCTCATCTCCATCTATACCTATAGCCAATACATCACAACCACCTTCTACTTCTACAAACGCCACACTTCAAACCAATGGAAGCGAGTCCCCTGCTATGGTTACCATCCCTACGAACAAAACATCTGATACCAAGTCAGTGGACCAACTGGGAGAACAAGGTTTAGGATTATTTGGTGCATCCAAGTGGGCCTCTGGATCCATCTTTGGTTCCACGGCCACTCTTGCTTCTCGCACACCAATCCTGCTATTTGGTTCCAATACCAAAGTTAGTGGCACTACCTCCACAACCATCACACCTTCCGTCAACGGCCATTCTTCAAGTTCATCATCTTCTTCGTCTTCGTCGTTGTTATCATCTTCTGCCTCAGCTCCAGTAACACCAATCAAACCTACAAAGCAGGGACAGCAGCACACTCCTGCACAAAACGGTAATCATGCAGCCCGTAATACAACGCCCGCAAAGAAGCAAACGAAGAAGAATGTCAATAACAAACTGAACATAAATGGACACGCGAACGGGACTGTAACAGATGATGACAGGAAGAAGAAGCAAAAAGAAACCACTGCCAACAAAGAAGAGCACAAACCTACTACTGCCATCACAGAACCAGTTGACAAGAAGTCAAAGGAAGAGGACGCAGAACAACCCACAATTATCTCCTTCGACGATACCGTTTACAGAACAGGCAAAGTGCGAGAGCGGCTCTCCTCAAACGGTGGTGCAGGAGCCGTCGCTGGGGGCAACAAGAGCAAAGGTTCTGCTGCCAATGGAGGATCACCCCACCACACTAACAATGGCTCTGTAGCATGGAAGAAACTGCTAAGACAGTTGAATAAGAAAACGACGACGGAGACTGCGCTTGGTGTGCCTGTTTCTGGATGGGATGATGATGCTGAAGCAGACGGAACAACTCAAAGCAAGCAGGCTCAACAGCTTGTAAGGGAGCAAGCGCTGCAAGCCATCGACATGCCCAAGAAGCGAAAGTACACCAGAGACGAATGGGACGTGGAGTACGATAAAGGCAAAGTGAAGAAGGTGAGGTTAAAGAAAGATTTCGACGAGGAGGGAGGCGACGGCGAGAAGAAGGAGAACGTGTTTCAAGCATTCCAAAATCAAGGTCAGAGGAGTCCGCATCAATTTGCCGGTAAGAGGACCGGCAAAGGAGCCAAGGGTCGTGGAGGAGGAGGAAAGAGAGGCGGAGGAAGAGGCGGAGGAAGGGGTAGAGGTGGCAAGTTTAACAAAGCACGCGGTGGTGGCGGACGCAGAGCATCCCACTCGTAAAACCACCCTCTACACAACCACAACGATGCGATTCATCAGAGGGGGAAACCATTTTTTTTTTGCCTCCGCTTATCACGACGACATGATAATAAATTCATTAGTTCGAATTTCGGCAGAATTTATGCTCGGCTATTACCGAATTTAGAGCGAATTTGTATAAAATAAATAAATGCCGCCGCCGGCTATTAGCCATCATCACCACAAAAAAAAAAAAAAGAGGGAAGGAAGAAAGAAATGCTACGAAATAATAAGCAATTAAAAAAAAAGGAGAGCAAAAAATAGGTGACCACCGCCACCACCACACGCCCACCAAAAGGGAAACCCTAGCGAGCTCGTTCAGCCAACGCTTTTCATTTCTACTGGACTCCCCGAGGGAGGAGCTGGTTATCTTTCTCTGTCTCTCTGACCGTTGGGATAAGATAAGGGGCAGAAGAAGAAGCAAATAGTTCGAATTCAACAAATTATAAGAGAGTGAAAAGGGGGGTGGAGGAGGAGGAGAAAAAAAAAACATACGTAAAGTGACAAAAAATTAAAAACACACACAACGCACACACACATACGAACAGCGAATGCAAGAAGAACAAGGCGAAGGGTTGGAAGTGGAGGCGCGTAAAGAGGCAGAAATGGGGTCGCAGAGCCTGCTCCTGCAGGACGCCCTCATCCCCCAAACGGTGGACGCGTACATCTCCACAGCGCCCTCCTGCCAGCTGCTGGCTGCTGACTTGGAGGAGGAGGAAGGAGAGGGGGAGGAAGAAGAGGGAGCAGCGGTCTTTCACGAAAAGTCGGGTCCCATACCCACCGGGCAACCCCATCATCATCATCATCACCCACACCAACGCTCCTCTCACTACTCTCCCTCCTCTTCCTCGGCTTCCTCCCCCACCTCTTCTCCTTCTTCAGCGGGTAAAGGAGGTTCCATCTACCTCTCCTCTTCCTTGCCCACCCTTCAATCCAACAACGAGTACCGCAACACCAAAGAGTCGGCCGCCTTGGTGGAGAGAAGCTGCTCCATGACCATTCCCGTGAAAATGAACGGAACGGGAGGAAAGGATCCTCAGGAGGACGAGGAGTCGGAGGAGGAGAAAGGAAGTGCTCGCAAAAGAGGAGGAGGCGGTGTTGCTGGTGGCGGTGGAGGTTCTTCACGCTTCCAACTGCAACACACCCCGCCGGGCAGCAACACACCGCCCATGCTTCTGTCAGGTACCTTCAAGAGGCACGACCGCGGTGGCGCCATCACCATCAGCAACGCCACGCAGCAGCGACTGACGGTCGGCGTGGAGGACCTCATCGATGCCATGTCCTCCCCTGCCACTGGCGTTTCTGTCAAGGACCGCAAATATCACCTTAAAACTTACAAAAAGTGTTTTGTGGGGTAAATCTTCTTTCTCTCTTTTTTTTTTTTCAGAATCACTCGCGTCTCCTTTCTCCTTTTCCTCACTTCTCTTGTTCTCTTGCACTTTATTCTTACTTCTTTTCTTTCGCCCACTTCTTTATCTGTTTGTGTGACAGACGGGAAGCGGTGGACTGGTTGGTGCAGTATTTGAAACTGGAGGACAGGGTAGACGCTGTGTCGGTAGGTCAGGAGCTGCTTCGTCTCAAATACTTTCGCCACGTGGTTGATGACGACAAGGAGTTTCTCGATGAGTACCTTTTCTACAAATTCATGGTACGTTGCTTTAGCATTTGTCAACCAGTCCTAAAGAAACCATCTTTTCTTTTTTCTTTTTTGTTTATCATCTCTTTTTTCCTGATATGATGAACAACGTCACTAACTCCTTGCGGGTTTCGCCTAACACAAATCAGGGCGGTAACAGGAACAAGGATGCCCAATACATCATACGGTCGATGGAAGAGCTGTATCTTGCCCTTAGCGATCCAATAAAGGGCGTTACTTTGGCTGATCGCAAGTGGCGGTTGAAGACCTATACCTCCTGTTTTGTTGGTATGTTTAGTCACTATTCTGTGTTATGTTTTGTGAAGTGTTTTGTGCGTGTGTATTTTTGTGCATATAAAGAACTAACATTGTGAGTGTTATGCAGCGTCAGAACTGGTGGATTGGTTAATGACAAATTTGCCGTTGCGGTCGAGGGAAGAAGCCATTGTAATTGGACAGAAACTCCAAAACAGGGGGTACATAGTGCACGTGGTCAACCCGAAGAAGGAATTCAAGGACGACTACCTGTTCTACTCCTTCAAAGTGGACCGGTCAGAAACTCTCAACACATTGAAGAACAGTCGAGGCAAACAAAGAGGATCTCGACGATCTAGCACCTCCGAAGGATCCAGCGATGGCAGCGATGCTGACATTTCTTCCATCGACGCTCCCACCCAACGAAAGCTTTCTTCTTCTCAAAACCAAAACGCTGCTCGAGCTCCGAGTTCGGACAGCGAGGAAGACTTTCTCGCTGCTGGAGAGATGGAGAACGATCAACCACAGGAGGTGGTGAGCTTGACGGACTTTGAGCTGCTCAAGATTCTTGGGGTAGGAGCGTTTGGCAAGGTAGTGATGGTGAAAAAGAAAGACAACAACCAGATTTATGCCATGAAGGTCATCCACAAGGAGGATGTGGCCATCAGCGAACGCTCCATTCGAAACTTGCGATCGGAGCGAGATATTCTCACCAACGACCATCCCTTCTTGGTACATCTTCATTTCTCGTTTCAGGACGAGAATAATTTGTACTTGGTTATGGACTACATTAGTGGTGGAGACATGTTTTTCCACTTGCGAAAACATCGTGAGTTTTTTTTTCATTTATTTTTGTTTGTTTGTTTCTCTTATCTCTTTTTCTTGTTCTGTGTTTAGTTTTTTTCTCCCTTCTTCTTTGCTTTATTACTCTCCCTCCCTCCCTCCCTCCGCCTTTGCACTACATTTAGATAGCGTTTTCTCAAATGCTTTCTTCTAACCCTATCTAAATTAGATCGGTTTTCACAAAAGGCCACACAACTTTTTGCAGCAGAAATTTTGTTAGCTTTGGAGCATCTCCACTCCTTTGGAATCATATATCGGGACTTGAAGCCAGAAAACGTGCGTCATACATTATTGCTGTTAGTTGGTTTTTGTTTGCGTGTTTTTGTTTGTTTATATTTTGTTCCAACAAAAACAGGTATTGTTCGATAGGGAAGGGCACGTTTGTCTAACAGATTTTGGAATAAGCAAAAAGCTAGAAGAACAAAAAACAAAAACTCTTTGCGGAACTCCTTCTTACCTCGGTATGCTACCTCGTAGTTTTGTTGTTGATTCTTTCTTCGTCTCAGCTTCTTTCTTGTCATGTTCGTGTTTTGCTTGGTTTTCCCCCCCCTCCCCCTTTTTTTCACTGGAAATGGCTTATTTGCTCTTTTAAAATAAATAATTATAGCTCCTGAAATCCTCAAAGGACAAGAGTATGGTGAGTCTGTGGATTGGTGGAGTCTTGGAGTTTTAGCATTAGAAATGGCTACTGGACATGTATCTCTCTCTCTCTCTCTTGTTGCAAAAGTATCTAACTGCAAATCCAAAAAACAGAACCCATTTCGGAGTAAAAACATTCACCAAACAATGCAATGGATCATGCAAAAGCCACTCGTCTTTCCAGAATACCTCGACGCCATCACCACCGACTTTATAAAGCAACTCCTCAACAGGGATCCAGCAGGTCGATTAGGCTGTGGTGTTACTGGAGCGAGGGAGGTCAAGTGCCATCCCTTCTTCCGGGGGATCGTCTGGGAGGATCTGGCCTTGAAGAAGACCAAGTCGCCGTTTCGCAGCAAGATCGTGGTTAAGTCTGACACTGACACATCCTACTTCTCCCCAGAGTTTACACAGATGTCCCTGGCAGAGCTACAGCGGCCGTCTGGACAGAAGAACAAGAACAAGAACCACGACCAACAGAACAATCCTAACAACAAGAGCAGGAATAGCTTGGAGAATAGGAGGCCCACACACTTTGAGGATTGGCAACATGTAGCACCAACAGCAAACTTGTTGAAGCCAGGTTGAAACATTTTTCCTCGCTTTTTCTACTGCCTTTGCCTTTTATTGTTGCTTTTCTCTGTGTGTACAGTCGCTTTTTTAAAATAACAAGTAAACTACAGTGTTTAACAGTGCTGATGCCAGCCTTTAATATCTTGTTAGGTGATGAGTGCTCTGGCTTCATTACTTGCTGGAGTTCATCTTGGTTGGCATTGTTGCATTTGTTGTTAGTTGTTAGTTGTGGTGAAAGTCAGAGAGAATAGTAGCATGATGGTTGAAGAAAGTTATTGCAGTTGAATTGTTGACACAGTTAAATTAGACTAAGTATTGATGCAAAAAAAGAATGAAGGAAGAAACACCAAATATTATTTGACAATATCCCAATGGCAAGGGGGTATGAGATGGGGAAAATCGTCCAAAAATTGGTAGTAAATTTTGGGTGGGATTGTGAGCCCATTTTTTTGGATAATTTTTCATTGTACCCATTGGAAAGGTGTCATTTGTAAGATAAGATTGGGATGGTCCTTGGTTTGTTCTTATTAAAAAGACCTATTTCAACTTTCAAACTTTTTCATTGCTTTCTCTAGTTTTTGTTAAAGCAAAAGTGAAGAAGCTTAAGGCAGTGCTTTTATCAAATCTTAATGCTGCCTCTTTAATTATAATAATATTGTTTTTCTTTTTCTTTTTCTTTTTCATCTATTCTCTTTCTCTCTTTTTCAATAATATAAACACCATTAAGTACAAACAAACATTGAGCTCAGTGAGGTTATAACTATTAGTGAACATTCTAAAAAGATTCCTTGCTCATGAATACACCTCCTTTTGCTTTGGTCAAGAGACTGTAAGAGGTCCAAATAGATTAACATTTCTTGTGAAACTATAACAATGACTATGATGCTTATGTTTTGACAAAAATTTAAAAAAACAATGAACACGTTCTAAACAAAAAAGGGTGCCCCTTTTTGGAAATTATTTTTGATAAATATTTATTAATTATTTTCAATAGAAAAATAATAAATATATATTTTTCTATTGAATATAAAACATTTGAAATTAATTTTGTTGATCATTTTTGTGTTCATAGTTATTGAATATCAAATATTTATAATGTTAATAAAAAAAGTTTTTAATGATTGTTTATTTTGTTTAAAAAAAGAGAAAAAAGAAACTTTTTACTAGTAAACTTGAAAATGTTTGTGAAGCTTGATCTAACAAAAGAAACAAAAAAGTGAGCTGGGCCAAAATACCAGTTTTTGTAACATTGCCTAGGATACACAAATTGTAAAACCTTCAAAGATAATACTACTAGTGTAGTTCTCTTCAAAAAAGAAATTTTTCACTGGGATGTTGGCCAGAATCAGAAGTCCTGGTCAGTGTTGTACTACTACAGCTAATAGGGTCACTGCACTTAAAAAAAATGTAGGTCACTGCTTTTCTCCTGGTGGAACCACTTTAGCTATCAACACGGCCTTGACCAGCCTTCTCCTACCCTTCCCTTTCTGGTAGCAAGGCCCTTGGAGACTTTACAGCCGGCCCTTTGCTCCCTTAGGGCAGGTCCTTGTACTGGAGTGTGCATGTGCTCTCTTACCATTGCTGAGCTCCTCTTGGTCATGGGCAGGGTAAACATAGTAAATGCTTGAGATATGAGAGAATGTGACAAGAGCAAGAAAACAAGAGAGAGAGAGAGAGAGAGAGAAAAAAAAAGAAAAATGAGAAAGAGAAACAGAGAAGAAAGAGAAAAGAACACAAACTATAAGAAGAATGAGGAGTGCTGGTACTACCATCAGTGTCATAGCCATGAAGCTCACTGATGAATGCCATCATAAAGAAATAAAGGATTGGCAGATCACTACCTGCTTCCATCAGTGTCTGGTTGGATTTTTGTCGACATAAGTAAAAGGAAAGAAAAGAAAGGAAAGAAGAAAACGGGAAATGTGCTAGTTGTCTGCTGCCTGCTGCAAACTTCAAGTTGGTGAGGTAATATTTTTCTGTAAGCTATATGTGTGCACTTTCATTTTTCTTCAATCTGCACAGATGTGCACACTTCCTCAAATAAATTTCTCTTCCCCCATTTTTTTGTTTTGCTTCAATCTGTGTATACGTATGCACTTTTAATAAATCATTTTTTCTCCATCTTTTTGTTTTTCTTCAATCTGCGCATGCATACACACTTCCAACAAATCATTTTGTTTTTCTTTCAATCTGCACATGTGTGTATACTTTTAACAAAATGTTAATGTTGATAACACAAAGCCAACACCTCTTTGACAACAACAAGACTTCATGGGATGAAAGCCAGACTAGTCATTGGTTCTAACCTTTCTTTCAACAGCTCTATTGTCCTTTCCTCTTTTCTTTCACAGGTGTCACGACTACTCATTCATGGCACTCAAGCGCCTGTGCTTACATTTTCCTTTTTTTCCTTTTTGCCTTTTCCCTTTCTCTTGGTGTACTTTCAAGCAATGACAGAGATTCCTTCTTGTTTTCTTTGTTCTTTCAAGTATATTTATTTTTATATCCTTTGAAATTATTTTTAAATTTAATAATTTTCTTTTGAAAAATAATTTTTCTTTGCTTTAAAAATAATTAAATATTATTTTTTGTGAATATTTTGATTAGAGAAAAAATAATTTCCAAAAAGGAGTGCCCTTTTTTGTTTATTAAGACCTTTAATAGAATGAAATATATGAGATAGGGATAGGTATTATGGGAGAGTTTTCTTTCATTCTATTAAAGGTCTTTTCCCTCCCTGCACACAACAAGTTGGTATCTGTTGGGTTGTTTCCTCACCAGCCTTATTACACTACTAATATCTTGGCTAAGCTTCCAATGGGCATGTGATTGAATGTTCAAAATATCTTTCCCTAGGCAGCAATACTTGTTGTAGGATATTAATTGAGCATGAAAAGGAGCATATGCAGTGGATGACAAAAATTTTTATACTGAACAAGGCTGGACTGTCATATTCCTTACCAGTATTGGAAAAGGTAAGAACTCCATTACTAGAGATGTATAGAAAAAATATGAACTAAGCACAAATAGGGATGAAAAAAAGAAAGGAAGTGTACATACATGTGCAAATCAAAGGAAAAGAAGGAAAGAAAGGAAGTATCCACACATACACAAATTAAAGAAAGAAAAGAGAAGGAAGTGCACATGCATACAATAATCAAGGGAAAAGAAAGAAAGGGAGTGCATATGTATGCACAAATAGAAGGAAGAAAGCAAATGTAAACACATATACAAATCAAAGGAAAAGAAGAAAAGAAAGGAAGCATCCACATGCAAATAGAAGGAATGGAAGTGCGCATTTGTGCAAATAGAAAGAATAAGGAAGTGCACATGTGTGCATAAATCAAGGGAAAGCAAGGAAGTGCACACATGTACACAAATCAAAAGAAAGCAAGGAAGGAAGTGCACATGCATGTGCAAATTAAGGGAAAGCAAGGAAATGTGTATGCGTGTGCAAATCAAAGGAAAGCAAGATAAAAAGTGTGCATGCATACTCAGATAGAAAAAAAGCAAGGAAGGATGCATGCATGTTTAAAGTTATTTGTTAAATTATTTTACTTGTCATTTGTTTATATTTTAATATAGTATCATAGTCACAAAGTGTATGAGCTAATTATTGATAAAATAATTGTTATTTAATTCAATTAAAAAAATATTTTATAAATGGTTCAAAAAATAATTATTTTTTAAGAACATTTTCATTGGACCATAATTATTTTTAAAAAAAAGCTCCTTTTTAGTTTAGAACATGTTAATTGTAGATTTGCTAACAAATCCATAGTCTATAGTTCTTAAGGTACCTTTTATTATTACAATTAAGTTTTTTTTTCATTTTTTTCTTTTAAATTTAAGTTTATACACATAAAGCCTAGCAAAAGTAACAAGATTCAAACCATCTTTTTAAAAAGATGGTTTTCTTTTTTTTTTACTTTTTTGTTCTTGCTTTTTCTTTTACTCTTATATTTACAATTTTTCCATTCTCACAATTCTAAAAATATTGCGTACTGAACTGCCTTATAATAATGAAATTGAGAAGGAAAACTATTATTAATATTATTTGTAAGCAAGTTTAAGATGACTTCCATGAAACTGTTCACTCTATAGTGATAAGTTATGATGAAATGGTGTTCAAAACCAGAGTGAACCTTAACAGAAAAATACAGTAGAAGAACAGCCTAATGGACATCAACTCTAAGGACACAGAAAAAAGACCTAAAAATAGAATGAAAAAACAGAAACATATATATAGGAAGAAATGTAATAGGTATTATAAAAGAGTGATATAAAACCTCCAACTGCTTCAAACAGAAGGGCACCACAGTGTGTTGGAAAACCAACCATTTCTTCCATTCCTGTCAACACTCTCCCTGGATACCCCAAATTCTTTCATCCTTTTTTATTTTCCTTTTTTCCTCGCAACACATTCAAAGCACACACTTTGGTCCACATATATACAAGGAGAATGTGATAGGTATTATAACAGAGTGATGTAAACCTCCAATTACTTCTTTTGTCCCTTTTATTTTCCCTTTTTCCTTTCCAACACATTCAAAGCACCCACTTTGGTCCACATTCCTTTTTCATGTGAATAAACCCAGAGTCTTTTACGTGCTGTTTTTTTCTGCAGGTTATTCTCCATCAACAAGTACAAAGACTTTGTTGAATTAATTCAACCTTAGAATTAAAAAAGTCAAAGACAAGAAATGTATTAAAGAAAATAGCAGAAGAACAACAAGAGTGAGTCTCTTACATTGCTTTTCTCTCCTTGTTTCTCCTAGTGTACTTTGCTTATGTATGAGAAGTTTTTAAATTACCTTTGATATAGTTATTAACAGTGGACTTGGTGATAGACAGGGATAGTAACAATAATAGTTTATCTTTTATATAATACATAGATATATACACTTCCATTCCTTCTTTTCTTTTTATTTGTGTATGTTTGTCAACATAATTGAGCCATAACATAGATGTCAACAAGAAGAAAAGAAAGAGAAAGTATAACAAA
This sequence comes from Balamuthia mandrillaris, assembly GCA_031835245.1. Lineage (NCBI taxonomy): Eukaryota > Discosea > Longamoebia > Balamuthiidae > Balamuthia > Balamuthia mandrillaris. The sequence continues at coordinate 6,989 of JAVKOQ010000141.1, read as the reverse complement.
ACTAATATGTGAAAGTACATTATTATTATAAATACTTTTTTTCTTTATTTTTCTTCAACAAAAAAAAGATCTTGGACAAGTGCAGACATAAATACACTTGTTTCCTTTGTCATGTGGTGCGATCTCGGTCTGATCAATAGGATGACATTACCCAGCCAATCAATGGAATCTCTAAGTATTGTGTTACCACAGGAGAAGGGAAAAGAGGGAAAAAGGAGAGAATAACAGAATTAGAGAGAGAAAACTGTACACATGAAGCAGGTCTTTCTAATAAGAGCAAACCAAGAACCACTTCAATCTTATCTCTCCTTTGTGATCATTGTGAAAGAGAGGGGGATTGGCACAACCCAAGGCCAGGTTATGACACTTTTATTCTCATTAAATACATTTAGTTTTCTACTTTTTCTTTGTTTCTTTTGTAGTTTTATAATAATTTATTGTTAAAACCTAAGCATAAAAGTGAGAAAAATAAATGTTAAAAAAAACGCATATAAAAAAAATCATACAAAAATAAAAAAATTCATTACTTAAAAAATCTATCAAATAAAAGTTTTTTGATAATTAAAAAATGACAATGTATTAATCTAAAAAGAACACAAGGAAACAAAGGTGAAAAAAGAAATAAATAATATGTAAAACAAGTAATATTAATTAACAAACAAAAGAAAAAAATAACAAGTTCTTAATAACAAAAGGATGATAAACAAAGGACAATACCAAAAATTGGAAAAATAAATAAGGAAGTAAGAGAGTTGTTGGAAAACCAACGATTTACTTCATTATGACCTCATGTTGATACTTTTTTGGGTATTCTAAATTCTCTCATCTCTTTACTTTCCCTTTTTCCTCATAACACATTCAAAGCACATACTTTGGTCCACACCCCTTTTTCATGTGAATAAGCCCAGAGTTGCTTACATGCTGTCTCTTTCTTGATCTGCCAGGTTTGTCCCCAATCAACAGAGTCAACATAGTTTTTATTGAGAATAATGATTTTAGTAGCTCTTTTGCAAAACAATACTTTTTACACTCACTTTATATGTAAAGTGACTAATCATGATAAACATTTTTGCTCATGATGTATATATAAGCACTTTACTGCAGTGTACAACAACAAAACAAGGCACTGTCCTTTTGATCTTTTTTTTTGTCAAATTAAAAAAATAAAAGAAAAAATAAGAAAATAATATTGGAATAAATGCTGATCTTTGGTGTCAACAAGATTAATCAAAGAAATGATGTTGAATGTCAGCAGAAAAGGATCAAAGAGGGAAAAAAAGAAGAAGTAAGAGAAAAGAGTTAGTTATATTGATATTACCCAGCACTTTCAAGTTTTTCCAAAATGCTTTTTTTTCCCACTTATTTTATGTGAGAAAATACTGTTAAATTCAGAAATTTGGAAAAACTTGATTATGCATAGTAATAATTGCCAAAAAAACCAAAAAGAAACAAAGAAAAAGATGAGATTCAAATGTATTTGATGAAAGGAGAGAAAAACAAAGTGTATTTTTGTATATATTGTTGTCTTAGTTCTATTTTTGTTGAAGGGAAAGTATTTATAGTTAAGAAACAAACCAAGGAAAGAAAGAGGCTTGGGATTAGAGATCAGGTTCTTGGTTTTTTATGTCTTAAGTTCTAAGATGAAGAAAGTTTCAAGAAAGGAAAACAAGAAAAAGATCTTCAAAATGGCTCAAATTGATATAAATGATTGATGACAGTTGATAAAAGATTGTTGATATGTTAGAACTGCAGTCATTAGAGGATCAACAGCCGCCAATATAGTAACCTCATTTGTGAATCACTCCTGCTGAGAAATTCCACTGAAGAGGTAATAGTCAACATGGAAGCAGCTTATGAGTGTATTAATATAGAAGAGTAGAGTGATGATGACACTATAGTGATAATGAGAGACATTATTAAGTCCTTACATGTTAACTATGCTGGAAGACGATTAATGCCATGGAGTACTTGACAATGACTTAAGAGAGA